>JAPYYS010000411.1:0-224206 GCA_030522525.1 Campopleginae sp. 14b
TTTGGCATGTGTTTTTTTTTTTTTTTTTTTTTTTTTTTTTTCTCACGTACGAAACACGCGCGTGTCAAGCGCGTGCACGAGATAAGTGGGGCCAGAGCATGATGTATATACGCATGTGGATACGTGGACACAATAATACAGGGCCTGGCTGGTTCTCGGTGGACAACGCGGCATCATAAGTCGAGAGTGGCTTGAGGGCCAAGGGGTGAGTGGCAATGCTCACCAGTCGTAGTAGTAGCGGACTACGTGGTAGTAGTAAGCATGGTCTGGGGTGGTGAAGCTCCCTGGAGGCGGCAGACTAAATATATCCACCCCCGACAACCCCCGAGGGAAAATGTCAAGACAACATGGCCGACGCCGCCCGTCATTCTACTATAGCCCCTGCGGTATTGCGAAAACGGCAAGCCAGTGCCAACCCTATGTGTACACTAGTGATGTTCGACCGCCACCACCACCACCACCAACCCCACCAACACACCCCAAATAACCCTCTGTTTCCTTCCAAGAACTTTCAAAGACTACGGTGCAAAACCGTCCACGAGAAACCAACTGACACTCTCTACACGCGGTATCTTCTTCGAGACACTCACATTCACTCGGACTATTAACTGCTCGGTGTACGTACATTTGTAGTTGAAAGAATAACAATTCAGGAGACTCATGTATGCTTGGCTATGCAGGGGAAAGTGTGTCGGAATGAAAAAAGAGCCTGAGGTGATAAAAATAATTGATGGTAAGAAAATTCTGTTGAATACGTTGGACTAGAAGTTTTTTTTACAATATTCACAAAAATTTTGTCAACGCAGCCCGAAATATTGAAAAAAGTTTCTTTGGAAAGTCCATTTTTGGCAGTTCGATCGTAAATCTTGCTCAAAGTTCCGTTAGAAATGAAAAATATTGTCAAAATCACGAAAATTTTCGAAATTATCAATAAATATTCAGTTCAACGTTTTCAACGAAATATCGACGTTTTTTTGACCAAATTGCTTTTTCAGTGTGTAGACGCGAACGTTTGGGAATTCTCGGTTTTCGATATCTCATTATTTTAATCTGAATTCTAATAAGAATCGAGACTGTGATTAGAAAAATGACACAAAAAATAAAAAAATTGTGGATTGTCAAAATAACGAAAATTTTGAAATTGTCAAAAAATATCAAATTATCGACGTTTTCTTTTTCCAATATTTCATTTTCAGTGTGCGATGCGTCGCAGGATAAAGATTCGTTGATATCGAATTTGCCTTCATTTTTCGAGCTCAATTTCTCCTTCTCCGGTGTCCATCAATATTCTCAGTCTCTTTTTTTTTCTAAATGCCACTTACATAGAAAAGGACAGCAAAGGAGGGGGGGGGGGGGGGGGATTATAAATTCTACCGCGTGCCCCGGCATAAATTTTTCTTCAAAGTGAATCGAACGTACTTATATTGGATTCCCAGCAATCCGTGTACGTGTCCTCGTGGGGCCGCCTCCAGGAAAGGAGGAAAAATATGGGCGGAAGAAGGAGTAAGAAGGAGACAAAGAAAAGGAAATTAAAAATCGTTGTAGGCTATGGGAAGGCGCGCGCGGCAAGGAAAGTACTCGAGAGCGACGAGAGAATTTAGAGAGCGGCTGCTCGTAGGATCGCTTGAAATTAGCCACCCTCAAGATTACTGTGAATTAACAAATTGAAAAAAACGTCCACTTCCCCTCGGGCTCAACAACGTTTCTTTAAAGCTACCCTCGACTCTCCAACGTCACCGTTCGGTCCCTTCTACCCCACTCCATTCATATTAGCCACTTTCTTCTTTCCCTTCTTTCTCTCGTCTCCTCTCCACCTCAATGCTATCCAACGACCTTTGTAGAAATATTGGGAGAAACGAATTTCATGCAAATGTTAGTGGCCAACGGCAAACGCACTCAACTTTTGGGCTCGATTGAGATAACACAAAAATTCATACCACCGGAAGCCACGTTTCGTACCTATTTTTATTCACCATCTTTTAAATTTTCATTCTTTTTTATATTTTTACATTTTTTTAAGCTTCTTTGTTTCTTTATTTTTGTTATAAAATGAATAAAATAAATAAAATAATTAGAACAAATAAAATTAATTAAATAATTCAAATAAATCGAAAAATAAAATAAAATAAATAAAATAAGGAAAATAATAAAATTAACTAAATAAATGGAAGGAAAATAATGGGGCCTGTTCAGGGAGAAGTTCGAAGTGAGTCAGAACATTTTTTCAAAGCGCAAAAATCATTTTGTCACTAAGAACGATCCGTAAAAAGCACAAAGTTGGTCGACTCAATGAAATACTGCAGCAGCGAAATATGTCAATAAAATGGCAGCCACGCAGGGTGACGTGCGAGTCTAGAGTCCTCATGCCTCGGTACAAATTCTATAAAGTCTACCGATCACCACAAAAGCTCTGAAGCTCAGAAACGTCCGTTCTGCTCGTATATTTTGAAGCTCCTTCGACCTTTGACCTTCAAGAAAATCGTCACACACAGCAACCAGCTATGCGGTAGAAATTTGAATAAAAAAAAGTTTTCACGCCATCGATCCATTTTCAGCTCATGAAGACACGTGCGTGGAATCTTTCGAGGCTCGAAGTGCAATGCCGTGTTAGAGGTCAAGGGATGGGAAAATTGATTGATGCGAAACTCACTACTTATATACGTGGGAGACGTAAGAACCTCCCACACAGAATCGTCCAAAGGAAACTTGCCTGTAAATTTGACGATGAAAAAATGTTGCGACATCGTTTTCCTTCGTGCATACAAAATTATATCTCCAGCTTGGATTATTTTCTGTTATCGGACTCCTATTGCCTTCCGGAAAACAGTCAGCACGACGATTTTTTAATTTCAAGGCTTGAACTTGAGGTCGCTTTCGATAGGGTCACCGGAAGTGAACGATATCTGCCCGGACGTGTAGAGCGAAAGAGACGAGATATAGAAAATATCGATGTGTTTTGTATCCAACGATCGCGAGCGAGGGGGAGAAGAGAGAGAAAGAGAGAGAGAGAGAGAGAGAGAGAGAGAGAGAGATGTAGTGAAATGGGTGAGTGGCCATAAACTCCGGTGTCGTTTGCGTTTTCTATTTAGCCATTTGAGTTTGTCCGTCCGTATATGGAGAACGCGAAAGAAAAGAGAGAGAGGGAGAGAGAGGTTGGTGGACGAGAGGACGTTATATACAAGTGTATAGCTTTTCTATGGTGTCGTACTCTCACGGCTTGCACAACAGGCGGGACTCGATTCGAATTGAATTCTATACGATTCGGGTAGTTGGATTTACATCCTCGGATGCAAGAGATCTTTCTACGGTGTACACCGAACGATCCTCTATTCCTGCTGTTTCTTTTTCCGTTCTTGTCGACGCAGACACTCCGAAAAACATTTTAACCCGCTCCTCCGAATCTATGAAAGTGAGACGATCACTCGCTGTCCCTTTTCTTGGAACAGTTACGCGCGTTATATTTTTTCTCACCTCAGAATGTCTCCATCCAGACTCCAATAAATTTTCTTTTGTCAATAAACAATAAAATCTAGAAAACCAACTGGTTTCTCGAGGAGAATCTTCGAGAGGCTGGATCGTATGTGTCGCAGAAGTGCCTGTACCTTTCTAGCTCCCGAAACGTGGACTTTCATTCATATCGATCTTGCCTCTCGACACGACTCGAAATCGACTTATTGAAAAATTCCATGAATGGATACAGCTCCACTTCCGGTCCACTTCGATTCGCCTCAATGCGTTACTGTTTCCCATTCATCCTCGTTTACAAAGAGTAACAGGACATCGAACAACGAACACAATTGAAATTTAATTTACAATTCAAACATTTTTTTAATTCAAATTTACAAATTCCAAATTTAAACTTTTGTGATAATATTCTTTAGCATCGAATACGATGACACAAATTTCATAAAAAATTATTATCAAATAATTTCTAATTTACAATGAAACAATTTTTTAAATAAAAAATAATAATAATAATAATTGAAAATTTTCCTATGTTCTTAACATGGCGACATTGTTGCGCGTTGCTACCTTCCCTCAATTCGGTGAATATTAAATTCCGAAAATCCAAAAACTTGACAATCGATAACTTGTAGAGTTCTTCAGGACTAAAAGGACCGGTGAATGGTCGGAATAAATTTTATGTCGGGAACAGAATTCTCCAGGACTATTGCAACGATCTCGAGTTTTTTTTTTCATTCACTGGAAAAATTTGATCGACCTGGAGCGATCGGAAATAAATTTAGATTAATTGTTTGTTTTTTTTACACGTTCTGAATGGTTTATTCTGAAAGTTGACGCTAATTTTTGAAGCTTGTTCATTTGGAAGAGACTAGAAAAGTAAGGGGCAAGGGCTGAAAAGTTTTTTTTACTTTGTCTGGAATTGGCATGGATGCTGGGCAAGGGATGAGAACCTGCAGAGTTGGTAAATGTCGTGTGCATATATATGTCGATGCATTGATACATTTGTGTATATATATGTAGAGGTATGAAGTGTAGGTACAAGGGTGTCTATCGGAAACGCCGTTTGCCGTACATTTATTGCCTCTCTCGTGCTCTTCGTCTCGAGAGCGTACGCGCGGGCTTGCCAGGTTACGACGTTATATTTGATATTGGATAGACTCCATATACGTATCATTGATGTCGTAAAGCCAGCCGTAAATAATATTAAATAAATGTAATACCTTCGGCAAAATGCCGTTTAGCCGATATCGTTTTCGTACTCTCATGGAATATATATCCTCTCTAGTATTATATTATTTATGTACATACATGCATATTTATGTTTACGAGAAACGAAATGTGACATTTTTTCGTATTACCAAATTCTACGGATCGATCGCCGTTGCCATATGATTGGAAAATGATAATATTATGTGAATATTAAATACTTTGCTTGGACGAATGTGATACCAACGTTGAGCCGTAAAACGTTAATTTTTATTGTAAATCCTCATCTATTTTTGCGAACTCCAAGGAAAACGAGATCGCGCGGTTGAAAATAATGTTCGAGGTTGTTGCGAAGAATTATTTTTTACTGAAAATGAATAAAAATAATAAAAATGTCGATATTTTGTTGAAAACGGTGAAGTAAATATTTTTTTATTATTTCCAAATTTTCATTATTTTGAAAATATTTTTCATTTATAACAAAACTGTTAGATAAACTTACGATTGTGATGGCAAAAATTTACTTTCTGACGAAACTTTTATCCATGTTTTTGGCCACAATGACAAAATTTTTGTGATTTTTTCGAAAACCGTTTAGTCGAACGTATCCAACAAAATATCGATATTTTTCAAAAAAAATTTCATTTCGCCGTGTATGATTAAAATTTGTATGGTCGATTTATGAGCCTGCCTATTTTTGGGAACGATTTAGTCCCGTAAATGCAATGAGCACTTTACCAGAAGTCCGAGGAATTTGTTGACTCGGTAAAACGGATGAATCCCGTTATATATATACTATTTAGTCAACATTCATCCATACGAGATCCGACATATTGTTACGTCGTAGTATTCCAGTCATAAACCAGGTTCTTATCGAGTCACTGCGTACACGAGATATCTCAAGCCCTCTATCAGTTCGGGTACGTCACAAACAGAGTGCTTTTAAGGCGACAGAGCTAGAGACGCGCGGTGACGTACATCGCTATGTAACGCATATCTCGATGCAATAAATCGAAATAAAAAGCACTTGTGCAGTGGAATCGGGTGCTGCGTGTACGGAGAGTCTCGAGAAGGAAAGCCTCGCTAAGTTTCCTTGTAAATACATCTGTCGAGATACCGGTATTCGCGTACAATTCCGAGGAAGGCTTCTGCCTCGGCCATACTGTCATGCGCTTGGTACATGAATAAAATGAGGACATTTCTATATATTCATCGTTATATATATATATATATATATATATATGTATTCACATATATGTATCATTTGCCCTGGGGCCGGCTCGTTAATTGTGTGTACAATTTGTAATTCGAGAGAGCCTGGAGCTGGATGACGAGAAGAGGAAGCGACTGGGATGCTGCGAAAGGAAAGGAACAGTTCGGAGCCTGCGTGGTCCAGCTCCTTCGCTATGGGAAACGCATGTCGCTAGAGCTCCGAGCGGCATGGTCCGGTCTCCCATGCAGAGGAGAGGAAATGTCTTTGGGAAGAGGGTGTGAGAGACTCGATACAGAAATAAGAGACACAAGGAGGCATGCGACGAAAAACAGAAGCATCCAGAGGTGTCGATGTCCAAGGCGCCTGGCGTTTTCTCTTCCTCTCACTTTTTTCTACTACTAAACTTGGATGATCTGTTGACCTCAACCTCTCACCAGATAGAGGCCTCGTGAGGAGAGAAAAAAAAACGCTCAGCGGCACACTCACATTTGTCAATGCGAGCGTCAAAACTTAGTCGGTCTCGTGTAAATCCGTTACGAGAAAAACGATGCCGGAAAATTAGTCGTCAAGTGTTTTATGCATCCTGTTTCGAAAAC
This sequence comes from Campopleginae sp. 14b, assembly GCA_030522525.1. Lineage (NCBI taxonomy): Eukaryota > Metazoa > Arthropoda > Insecta > Hymenoptera > Ichneumonidae > Campopleginae sp. 14b. The sequence continues at coordinate 6,481 of JAPYYS010000411.1, forward strand.
ACGCGTGGCCATGTGTCACACGTATCACGAGCCTTTTATATCGTGCGAACCATTTCATCAGTTTTATCAATACTAATAATGTACGGAACTTAAATGTCGTCGATAAATATTTCTTTTTTTTTATCGACCTTTTTTTTTTTGCTCACTATGTAAAATCTCATTGAACCGGAGGACAGAGAGAGAGAGAGAAGACACGGAACGGGGGAAAAAATGAGCGAGATACGGTCCGGGCGGGCTCTTCGCCAGATGCCGAAGTACCGAATCGGCCCACCGCGATAAGGGCACATAATCAGCAACAGACAACACACGTATCTCTTTATTGATCACACATTTTCAATGCAAAAAATATTCTGCAGTCTAAAAATCGCTGCAGTCGAGTTGATAACATTTTATTTGTTCATTTACCGACGATTATCGACGGAATGAAAATATAATGGAGCTCCACAGGGTGCAGAATGACTTTTAATTCGTAAAAATTGTTGAAAAAATTATTTCGAATTTATTTACAATTTTGAAGGAAAATTAAATGAATTTGATGTTTTTTGACATTGAAATTCATAGGAATTCGCGTACGAATGCGTCAAGACCTCATCGAGCTTGGGAGAACGAGGTGTAAAATGACTCAAGTCCAAAAAATTTGTTGAAATAATTATTTTGAATTAATTAACGAAGTTGAAGGAAAATAAAATGAATTTGATATTTTTTGACATTGAAATTCATAGGGATTCGCGTATGATTGAGTAAAGATCTCATCGAGATCCTGAGACCGTGGTGCAGAACGAATTTGATTTAAAAAATTTGTTGAAAAAGTTATTTCGAATTTATTAACGATTTTGAAGGAAAATTAAATGAATTTGGAATTTTTCCAAATCGCGATTCTCAGAGATTCTTGGACAAATGTAAAGATCCGTAATGGTTTAGTATTCTCCGATGTTAACCCAATGGTTTATCGATTAAAGTAAAACGTTGTCGACCTAACGATCTATTTTTTGTATGAATTTTTGTAATTGGATTGAATACAAGTTTTTCACAGTTCATGTATGATTGTGAGGTTGGATGGATAAGGTATATTGTAACCTTCTCGTCTGGTCTCACTCGTCGCGAGCTTAAATGCCTCATAACTAACTCAGTCCAGGCTTCCTAATTAAATATCTATCGTTTAATTAAGAATGATTTACCGTCGGCAGTCAGAACAGAGCGAGCCAGGTTGGTAGACAGGCTGCTTGCTGGTAGTGCTATACACAAGAGCCACATTGAGCGAGCGAGAGCATTGAAGCGCTCGTAACCACTCGATGCTCTCGGCAATCAATGCAGGAATTATCCTCATTAGGTCGATTTGCAGTCTGCTGCTGCCTCGGTGGCTTCACCGTGAGCATGCTTCTGCTCTCTTTCTCTATATTTATCCCCCTCTCTTGCTCGCTCTCTCTGTATGTGTGCACATTTTACACAAATATCTGGGATGCCGTGCGGATGCAAGACTGAGCGAGAAGGCGGCTCTAATAAGACGGATGAATCTCGCGAAGGCGGAGAAAATGGAATAGAACGAGAATAAAAATACAGTAGAAACTCAAGTAAATTAAAAGCAGCGGAGTCGGGCACGTAAAAAAAGGTTTTCGAGGTAATTTTTGTGAAAGCAGATATTAAGTAATTGGACGGTTGATATAATTAATCATTATCTGCAAAACCATGTACGCAAATAATGTGATCAATTATTTAATTTATTGTTCGTTAGTTCGTTATTCGGGAAAATAAAATTGTGAGTTTTTCGTTGACGACGTCGATTTGGCATCGTTACAATGTTTGTCTGGGTTTTTGGGCTTGCTTTTTTCTGACTCTCGGGGTTTTGTCCGGTGACTACTCCAGGGAGCAAGAAAAAAAAAGAGGAATAGTTATAAATACTGGAGTTTCTTTGCGTGGCGGGAGAAAACAATTTGCTGGGCGGAAGGGATAAGTTTGTCTCTGGACTGGCTGTATGAATTTGTAACTTATGGATGTTCGACTGTAATGTGATTGCTAGCGGCGGAGAAGGCGCAACCAGCGACGACAACAACGACGAGGAACAAACGGAAGAGAATGAGCGAGAAATAAGCGTTCGCGAGAGATCGAAGGAGAGCAACCTCCGGCCAGGTCCGCGCGGAGAACTGCTCCAGAGCTATTAGATCGTGAAGCTGGTTGCGTGTGCTCGCTTGGTGAGCACGAGAAAAACTGGAATCCGCGCGGGCTTCTGACAGGGTCCTCGGCTCTCCCAAGGGGTACCCAAAGAAAGAGTAAGAGAGAGAGAGAGAGAGAGAGAGAGAGAGAGAGAGAGGAGGAGAGAGTTTCTGGACGTCTTCTACCTGGGCAAGGGCTCTTTCTTCTGTGAGCTCTTGAAATTTCTTCTTTCTCTTTCTCCCTCTTTCGCCTCACGTGAAACTTGGTCGTCGTTTCTCTCTTCGTCTTATTCACCGCAACGATTTTACTCGTCTCAGAGAGACAAAAAGGAGTCGCTGACTTCGAGTGACAACTTAGCGAGCCAGAGCTCACCTCGCCCCGTCAGTCTTCGAGGCCACACACAGATCGCCCGGCACATGTGGCCCCGTTGCCTAGAAGATCCTCATCGATAATTAATATCGAGACAGTCGACACACATATCGACTCATACGTTCGAACTAATATCAAGTAAGGAAATGACGATTCGTTAATCTAAAAATAGAGACATTTCCATGATTGTTCTCTGGAGAAACTAAGGAATCTCAACTTTTTTTTTGAAAAATCACAAAAACTTTGTCATTCCAGCTAAAAATATGGAAGAAAGTTTCTTCGGAAAGTAAATTTTTGCCATCCCAATCATAAATTTTGTTGACAGTTTTATTTAGAAACACAAAATTTTGTCAAAATTACGATAATTTTGAAATTATTCAAAAATATTCAGTTCACCGTATTCAACAAAATACCGACGTTTTTTGACAAAATTTTGTTTTCAGTCAAGATAACTAAACATCCAGGATGCACTGAAAAGAGAATTTTACTGGAAAAGCTCGATATTTTGTTCGATACAGTCAACTAAATTTTTTTTTGAAAAATCACAAAAATTTTGTCATTATAGCGTGAAATATTGAATAAAGTTTCCCTCGAAAGTCAATTTTTGTCATCCCAATGTTGATTTTGCTGACCGTTTCGTTTAAAATGAAAAATATTTTCAAAATAACGAAAATATTGAAATTCTCAAAAAATATCAAGTTCGCCGTTTCCATCAGAATGATTAGCTATCAAGATATTTTATTGATTCAATAAATCAAGTCCCCCTTCGTTGTTGACGAATGAATTTCTAGAAAAGTGTAATTTCGTCAAGATGAGGGAAGAGCGATAATTGGCTTCTAATTATGGATTTACATTTGGTCATGAAGTGCGGTGGTCGCGATATCTTGATGGCATTATTATATTGCACGTAATAGAGTGATGGGTGATCGGATTGCGGATGAATTATAATGACGAGAGTGGAGAAAGAGACTTGGGACATAATATATTCGTCATAGGAGATCCAGGCTCATATGGTAGCGAAAAAAAAACACACACGCAGAAACTCACATATGCCTGAATCCTTACTGGTATAGGCTCGGTGCTTGGGACAAAGTATAAGAGTAGCCAATATGGCCATATGTCGAGTTCTACGTGTATATATATGCGACGTTGTACATGCTGAGGAACCACGTTCGCCTCGCTGCTTCGCGCGTTATACCAGTCGCCCCGGGCGACAACGGTGGCAGGAAGCTTACAGCTAGGCAAACTACCCCTCCCCGAACGCGCTTTATCCGTCCCTGAATTTTCGACTCTAACGTTGCTCCTCCACCCTCTCTCTCTCTCTCTCTCTCTCTCTCTCTCTCTCTCTCCCTCTCTCTCTCTCTCTCTCTCTCTCGTGCAAAAGGTACATATATCGTGAACTACAAGAGCCACGGATAATGCTATTTCGATTTACATACATAGCTATCACATGCTCGCTCAGCAGTGCGATATTTCTTTTTTTTTCTCTTTTCTCCAACTCTCCCGAAATACATGCAGCGTAAATGGCACAAAAAAAAATCCTACACATTTTTTTTTACTCATGAAATTTAAATTTTATATTTACCTCTATCCTCGTAACGTTGAAAAAAATCGTCTCTTTTTTGAGACGCGTTAAAAAATAATTGGCTCAACGGTCAATTTCCGGCAATAAAACTCGAGATCGTAAAAGATTTCAGAGAAATCCGAAAAATCTAAACGTCCACTAATTTCGGCGTCTCTTGGTCACGTCGATTTTTCATGATTAATTGGGCAGAGCACATATCGATCGCTCATGAAGTCTGCGATGACCTTTTTATTTAATTATTTTTCGTCATTCTCTTCGAATTATTAACGTAACTCGAGAATCGGGAGTTTTGCGTATTTACAATTTAAGTTTTACGATTTGCGGTGATGTTTTTTTTTGACGACGAAATTAACAGGACAGAATTTTTTGTTTTGTTTTTTTATTAAGCGCTCGGGCGTCTCGGATAACGGAGCGAGTTCCGCGAGTGAATGAAAGGAAAGTGGATATTAATCAAGAACAATCAAAAGTTAAAGACAGGATCGAGAGCACGCCGAACTAACGAGGGCGATGGAGTGCAGAGTCTTTTTTCGTGGTGGGTACGAAACAGCGGGGGGAAAGAGAGCCAAGTCCCGGCGCCAATACCACCGTGGCTTACCAGATGGGATTCTGGTTACGTTTATCCGGACTAAGTCCATAGTCCGCACAGCAGGACGAAGGGTGAAGCCAAGCTCACACATTCAACATAACGAGAGTGTATATTGTACATATATGTACACGTCGTACATGCGGAATGTCTCGTAATTGATAGCGAGAGCACAACGGGCCCGATGAGCCGTAGAAAAATAATAAGCCACGGTGGTATATATACCAGAGTGGCTCTCCCGTCTATTTGTGTGTGGACATATAAATACATGCACACTGACATACACATCCCGGATATATTTGATATTATTGGCCACTGCGTGCCTGATGCTCTTTCTCCCAGCAAAGCAACACGTCGACCCTCCCAATACGATAAACCATAACACAGCACGAGGGTCCATATTACATGAATCAGTCCCGATCGCTAAGAGCGGCAGATACATCGTCAGGGTGAGACGACTTTCAAGTATCTAACGCTGAGACATTTGACGAGGATCCTTGAAACTTACAAAAAGCTGCATTGACAAATTTGGGGGTTGATAAGGGACTCGGAATGTTTTGGAACGCATCCCTTAATCCTTTTATAAATTTTCATGATTTGGGGGCTTGAACCAATTTCGTTTATCAATTGGCAATTAAATTGGCAACTTTTTTATTTCATCGTTCAACGATACGACAAAGTTCCTGACGAATTTTCAGTCTAATTTTTATTGGAGGATCTTCAAGACGTACAAAAAGCTGCATCATCGAATTTGTACGTTGATAAGGGCCTCGGACTGTTTTAGAACATTCGTCTCAATCTTTTCGTAAATTTTGATGACTCTTGGGGACTCGAACTAGTTCGTTTCATCAATCGGAAGTAAAATCGTGAGTTTTTTTAATTTTATATTTCAACGATACAATGAAGTTCGTAAGGAATTAGAAGTTAACAAGGTTCGAGTTTTCTTGCAATAGAATGATGGTTTTTTTGTTTTTTTGGGGAAAAAAACTTTCGGATGAAAAGCATATCGCCTGGCTCTGTCAAGATATGTGACACTTAATCAAATCTCAGTTGGAGGTTATAGCGGAGTGGTCGAGAGGTTGACTAAGTATAGATGTAGCGTGGACATATAGGAGAGCGATGATGCGCCGGCAAGTCCCGGTGCTTCAGCGATTAGATTAGGGTGGATTAGCCAATCAAAAACTGCAATACTGTGGGTGAGCGTGGATGGAGTTTGCTTCTCTCTCGAGCCTTGTCGGACGTTGGTCCGAACGAGTAGAGCACCGCCTGCAGCCCCGCACAGTGACATTCGATGCTGCAGGCGTTCTATATTGGATTTGCGCCGTCGCTAACGCCATCCGGAATCGAATGATTCGTAACTTTCTCTCTCACCCTTGCTCTTCGGGTTACAAAACGTTCAACCATTGCTGCGCCGACTCGCTCACTCTCTATTCATTCGGACAGGCGTTTATGTGTCCGTAAGGCAGGACTTTCTACCCGAAACAGCGACGAATCGCGATTTAGTAGAGAAAAAAAAAAAAAACACACTTTTTGGTGTATTTTTTTCATTGGATTAATCGCTTGACCTCTAGAACGGTTGGAGGTCATTCGAAAAATCGGAAAATCCAAGGGGAACACCTCTTGCGATCCAGCCAAGAGAAATTTTTCGGTGAATGCGGAAATTAATCGTAAAAATTCGATCGCGCAGCGATCCTCAAAAATCGATGAGAAACCAAAACATGGAGCACACGATGTGAGAACAAATCCGTGCCATCTGGCGAGTTTGTCTGTCAGAGGCATCAAAACATCGTCGCATCTTTGTACGTGGACGGTCGAAAAAAAAAAAAAAACATGAAACAGCGTAAAGTTCATGAGGAATCGTGAGACTTGTGCCTTTTCGTTGGTCAGCATTCGATTCCGAAAATACATGGCTGTCTTTCGCGATCACTCACACGTCCATCGCTCTTTCGGCGAACGACATGTGTAGACGGAAACACGATCCTATTCTCTAAGATACTCTATACCTATGGCTGCAAGTCCCCTGTCGAGAACACCGACGAACATTCATACATAGAGACATGCACACACATCGATAGATCGATATAAATATACGTGGGTCGTATAAAAGAGCAAGAGGTCGTTGCTGGCTGGTGAAATGCATTTCTCTTGACAAAACTTTCACGTCGTTTAGACGGTAAGAGCTTCTGATCGTGCAACCCCGCACAGACGAAAGAACAATTAAACGAATTTGCATTGTATCTCTATCGAATTACCAGATTCGTATTATCGATAAAATTGGCAATTTGGGGGCGGACGGACAAGGGCATGGGGACCTATGAAATGAGGAAAAATGATACGAGCCAAAGGGAACAAGAACGAGATAGATTTTTGAAGGAGCAAGGGCCAAACTGTGCCATCCAGACACACGACAACGAATCTCCTTTCGATCGTGTACATTTAATCGCCCTCGCGTACCATTTCTCCTCATCACACAGAAGCAATTTCATTTATACAGCTCTTGTATGATGTATCAGGGCCGCCATACACATGACAACGTTTTTGTTTCGATCAATAGTACAGCAATCGTCCGCTTGAGGGAAACCGACCAATGTTTTGATTCTTCTCATATTTTCGCAACTCTCACATCGTACACGAACCAATTGTCGGCGGTGACAAATTTTTCTGTCGTTTTATCGCATTCGGGAGAATTTTTCATGAAATCGCTTCGACACTGAGAAAACGATTTATTTATATGTACCAGGATTTGTTAACTGCTAACAAATGTCATGTTGCTTACCGTGGAATAAATGTTTTTCAACAGTTAATGAATCATTTATTTGAACCTCTCGCGATTGTCTGAAATAAACATTTGTTAATTGTTAATAAATGAATCGTTCGATAAAACGCAACCTTTCTTGATAGCAAATCAATTTGATGATCAGAAACATCTACTGAGTTAAGGGAAATAAAAGCAATCGAACAAATCATTAGAGAAAGATTACAAACGAAAGAAAAAATGACAACAAAGTGTCATTTTTATTCACTAAATCGCGATTTATCGTTGTTTCGGTCGTGCAAGATATTTTTTGACTATTAACAAATTTTGTAACGGTTAATGAATGTTTGCGTAAAAGTACCAACCAAATATATTTCTTTATTGTAAATAAACTGTTTTCTCAGTCGACGACGTGCTGATGGAAATTCATAAAAATGAAAAATTACTAAAAAATCGTGCAATTTTGATAAGAAGGGATGCGTTGAATTTGGAGGACTGATCTGATAAAAATGTGCATTTTTAAAACAACTGGGATTGTCTTCGTCACGGAGAGCGCTGTTTCGAAAAACTTTAGCGATAGAAAACAGGAATCTTGTTTGAATGTTGTTGGGGTGCGTCCCTGAAGCAGTTGGGAAGTCGCCGATAGACAGAGGATCGAGGACTCGGTATGTGAAGGGTGACAGGACGATTGTACTGTCACTGTTTCGTACAGCTTATTCGCATCTTCTCCCTCGTTGGCTGTCTGGTTCTCTGGAATACAGACACCCATTGTAACTCGATCCTCGGCTCGTGTACGCCCCTTTCGAACACGTTTCCTATCGCAAATGTTATCTGGAGTCTTGTCGAGCGGATTTCTTCGTCTGGGCGCGTGTGTATTCGAGCTTTAGTCACAAAACTGTGTCGAATTTTTCCTCGATATAAATTAGTCACGGAGTAACGAGGGTGATAACGAAATACGAAGAGAGTGCTCGTCGTTATTAGAACGCGTGTCCCATTAGGTGGACAAAGAGTTTTGAAAAATAATAATCGAGCTCTAGTGGACGGAACAGGGTCGTTATTATTATCAGAGATCCACTATTCGGTCGGTATGCTCGTAATGCAAGGTTCTGGCTGGGACATTCGCATTAAAATTCTAATACGATCGATATCTGCACGAGGAGGCTGATAAGACTGACGTGCACCTTGATTAATTAGTCGCTTTGTTCTTAGCGTCGGCATGTCGATGCTCCATTTTCTTTTGCGACAAAAAAATGTCCAGAAAATAGAGTAATCTTTGGTTTGAGCTTTTTTGCACTGGATCACGAAAAATCTGGAATAATTTTTTTGCCGCGAATCCCGACGGATTCAGGACGCCCTCCGGTCGACCAGCTCTTTGCACTGACGAATACACTGCATTACCGATAATGTATTCCTACAAAGCGTGCGCGGTGGACAACAAATGCCGCGTAAACGGTAATGCAATCCACGTGGTTCTCGTTCAAGCCTTATATATATGTATACATAGTTATTTACTATATATAAGGGCACAGATGGTCGCCCCGGGCACTTACCAGTTACCACCCTGTGCCAACGTGGCCGGAGTAGCAACGCGCGAGCTCCTCTATCATGCAACCCGCCCGTAGCCTGCTCCTCACGGTCAAAGGGATCTTTAAGCTTCGCCGGCGTCTAACCGTATTTATTCACGATCCGAGAAACTAGTTAAACGTGCTACTTTAGCTTGAGATGTTGTAGAAATCCATGACGTAGAACTGTACAGCGGATGATACAAGGAAAGCCCTAAGGGTTGATAGAAATTTAAGAGCATCGAGGATCCTTTCAAAATCTTTTTTTATTCATTATTATTCGAAATGCACGGAGAAAACAGTTTATTTATAACAAAAAAAATAATATTTAGTTGGTATTTTTACTCAAACATTTATTAACTGTTACAAAATTTGTTAATGGTCAAAAAATATCTTTGTTATCACGATCAAATTTCATAGGCATAGCATTTTCTTGAAGATAATGATTTTTTCGATCGCTTTTATTTCCCTTAACTCAGTAAATGTTCATGGTCAGCAAATTCATTCGCTATCACGAAAGGTTACGTTATATCAAATGATTCATTTATTAACTATTAACAAATGTTTATTTCAGACGATCGCGAGAGGCTCAAATAAATGATAAACAGTTAAAAAACATTTATTTCGCAGTATCCAACTTTACATTTGTTGGCAGTTGATAAATCCTGGTTCATATGAATAAATCGTTTTCTCAGTGTGATTTCGTAATTTCTTAATGAAAAGATTCGATTTTTTTTTCTGGTTGATTTCATTCATAATCTCTCGGACACGACGGATGGATGAATGAACGAATTTATGAATGATCTTGGCGTCCCGATTCGACGTCATTACACTTGAGCTCATTTTAATTGGTTAATTAATCACTGATAATAAGCACTCGAGCAATTAGCCTTCAAATGGTCTCGACGATTCGTCGAGTGTTTGTGGATTTCGTAATGGTTTTATTGATGTGGATATAGAGGCTCAATCATAATGAAACGCAACGTTTAATTGCATTGAATTTAGTATATGGTCGATATAAAATGAAGTATGTCCGTTGGGTAGAGACTCTTCACTCGGGCCTCCTATCGTGGGCAACTCTATCGCGGCCCTGTTAGCCTCTCCAATGAATAATGGCCAGATCAACGGCAAGTGCTACGAGAGCAACAGATAAGTGTGATTTATTTTAATTTCTCAGTGAGCCAGCAAAGAGGGAGAACGAGCCTGCTCGCAGTTCTGTGTACACACGAGAGAAAAGTGCGCAAGAGGGCAGAAGTGGATTGAGCGTGATTTTCACCCGGCAATGTATACGAAAACCGAATGAATTATACCGCCAAGTTATTTTCAAGTTCGACCTGATTTACTGCCACTGGGGCTTCCCCACAGGCACAGGTATCAACCTCGCGCTCCAGTTACTCCCTCCATTCCAATGCCAAATGTGTCGACTATATGAATTCCGAAAAAAATAACAATTACAACAATTAATCTTAACTGAAAATTAAATTTAGTCAAAAAACGTCGCTATTTTTTTAAAAACAGCGAATTAAATATTTTTTCATAATTTTTATATTTTCAGAATTTTCGTCATTTCGACAATATTTTTCCATTTACAACCTAATTTTTAGCCAAATTTACGATTGCGATGGCTAGAATTCACTTTTGGAAAAAACTTCCTTCAATACTTTGCGCTGCAATGACAAAATTTTCGTGATTTTTTTAAGAAAACGTTTAGTCGAACGTAATCAACAAAATATTAATTTTTCCCAACAAATTTTTCTTTTCACTGTTCGTTAATAATGTTTATACATTTGAATACAGTTTCAGAATTTATTTTTCATAGAATGAAACATGGACAAACTAGATTCGAACTTGAACAAGTAATAAATTTTATTCCAACTTGAAAAATAAACGTTTTCCGGCTCTACGATGTTTTTATTTTTTTTCTGTGATTTTTGTTGTTTATAAAAAATTTTCTCATGGTTCTTAAAAGTGTGATATCTCGTCGTTGTCGATCGATTGACAATGTGTGTTTGGTTTGTATTATTTCTGGGCTGCCGGGACTGGCCTAATCCATGTAAACGTATAGAATAGAAAACACTGTGGATTAAATAAGCATTGAGTGTATGTTTGTTGTTGAAGAGAAGGTAGTAGAGTTTGGTGGAGGCGTTTGGATCGAGGGCTATTGAATGGAGAAGTGCCTCCAGGGTCTCGATGACTGTCGGTTCGATGCTCAACGACGAAAAGTTGTTGCGAAGCTTGCAGATCGTTTGGGTTATATAAAGCTTGGCATGTACCGGAGTGAAGCAACGAACAAGTTAGTTAGTCACCAGGTTGTTTTGTGGTCAGGTTGCATGGGGTCAGCTCTCCCAGATTTGCCAAGCTTTTGTTTTAGTGATAACACTGACGGCTTACAATAGCCACTGACTTCCCAAGTGCTTCGAACATTAATCATGAAATCGCGGACCCTTGCCTTTCCCTTTCTAGCTTGTTCAAAAGTTATCGTGGACTCTGTTAGTTTGCCTTTCGACCAAACGGGATTGCGGCATTGTGAGGACTTATTACGCACGTCGATGTTGGACCAACAACTCCAAGTTTATTTCCGCTCATGTCTCAATCACTGTTTTACTAAATGATCGTCAATGACAAATTCGCGAGAGGCCACGTACGTGAACAGATCTTTTTACCAGAAGAAGTAAAAATTTGGCAAAGTTTATATTTACACTGAGAAAATAGTTTATTTATAATAAAGAAATATATTTCGTTGATATTTTTCCTCAAACATTCATTAGCTGTTAGAAAGTTTGTTAATGGTCAAAAAGCATCTTTTTTATCACGATTAAATTCCATAGGCATAGTATTTCCTGGAATATAATGACTGTGTGGATGTTTATGGTCATCAAATTCATTTGCTATAAAGAAAGTTAACGTTTTATCAAATGATTCATTTATTAACGATTGAAATTTTTTTATTTCAGACAATCACGAGAGGTTCAAATAAATTATTCATTAAGTGTTTAAAAACATTTATATCGTCGTATCTAACTTAACATTTGTTAGCAGTTAACAAATCCTGGTACTGTGAATAAATCTTTTTCTTAGTGTACGATCCGGAGCGAGGGAAAGTTCGAAAATAGTAGAATCTAAAATACGGAAAACGGAATGAGGCTCGATGTATGAACTCTTTAGTACGAATTACCATCCATTTGGTGTTGGGCCGGAGAAGCTCCAGTCTATAGCTCGTATAATAAGATTCGCCTTAATGGTGGTGCACGCCTCATTGGAAGTTGGCAAGTTGGAAGTTGAGGATGAAGCGAATGTTTGAGTATCGATATAGATATATATATATATATGCGAAGAGTTTTCAGGTCTGTTTTGGCTTAACTGAAAGTTACAGCCGATCAATGTATTAGGCGTTGGAGCAAAGCGGATTTCTGGACGGAGAGAGTCTATACTTTGATGACACGTGATGCGCGTATTAAGCATGTCCACACCTGAAGTTGGTGTATCGAAGAGAAAGACGTAAATTTTATGCACGATCTTATATGAAACACTTTTGTCGAACGGATCTCGAGAAGTGCAAACAAAAACGCGGGCCCGAGAGAATGAGCGGAGAATCCAGGATGCAGTCGCGAATGCACATTCAATAGCTTAATTTATAATTCCTGAGACGAGTCTCGAGGGCGGTAAGAAGATGAAGAAGAAAGCATATGGGTGGAAGAAGAAGTTGGCGATGTTGAGAAGAGGAAGAGAAATAGAGTAAGAGAAGAAAAGAGTAAGAGGCGCGCGGCTCTGGCAACAACTGCGAGAAGGAAGAAGAAGAGTCAGAAGAACGCGAATAAAGGATGGAGGAGGTGGAGGATCTCGGGGATATCGCGCGCGGCGGCAGCGGCGACGGCGATGCCCCACGGAGAGAGGAACCTACTGAAATGGTCGAATGCCGCCGCCGCCGCCGTCGCCGCGACATTGCACAGCCGCGAATGCCGCGATGGAAACGCGCGCGGGCTCCGACAATCCAGCCGCCTGTTCGGTAGCTTTATATGGAGCGTCGTCCCCGTGGGTGGTCCTCCGTTGGATGTCGTCGAGGGCGTCATCCTGGTTAAGGTCCCGACGGGATATCGGATCTGTGCAATGATCAAAATCACTTGAGAACCGCTGCGTTCGGATTCTCCCTGCAGATCTGAAGAGAGCGACCATCGCCTCCTCACGCCCATCAGTAGAATTTCTCTTCGTCTATATCTTTCTTGCCTAACTCTGCGAGGTCTCTTCCTATCGCCGTGTCGCATTATCTCTTTCTACAACGCGCCCCTGGAACCTTTTGCTCTCTTTCTCGTCTTTTGTAGCTCCGGAGTGGCATCATTCCCGCATCTCACACTATCCATCGATTTTCTCTCTTTCTGGAAAGCAGGCCCACAGCGCGCGAGATGCCCTCGAAAAGGGACTGAGCGATCGAAGGAGTTGGCCGACAGACGCGCACTGAATCACTCATCGCGCATCCTTTTCGTCTTCGTATCTGTCGTTGTCGTTCTTCTCCTCGATCATAGTCGCTACAGTCCTGCTCCGCAGAAGCGAGCTATTAACTCGCGAACGAGCGCAGGTCGACTACTAGACATTCTACAAGGTTACATTATTTACTAAACTTCCCCTACCTCTGGCTGTCTACGCGAGCGTATTATGTGACCTGCTGCTTATGTCCAACTTCTGGATTGCTGCTTTTCCGACTCCTCGCCCTGCCTCACCTTCTGGACAACAAGTACACGCGACCATTGCGTTCCTGCTGGATATTCTTCCCTCGGATCCTCCCAACATGTCTACCGGGCAAATACGCTCCTCGTACTTGCGTATAAATAGCAATACAGACAGACAAAATACCCGACGATACAATATCATGAGACACTTGTGTTTCGTCCACATACATCGAAAGACGATTCCGTCTGCTTGCCATAAACGAAAATCTTCAATAAATCTCACGATCTCTATTTTCTTTCATCCCGAATAAATTATTTAGACTGTACAAATGGAATGTTTGGTCTGCAGGAATGAATCGACATGTAAGCACGAGTAATAATCGGCAGATTATTATTTTACACTGGAAAGAAAATTTTGTTGGAAAAGATCGATATTTTATCGGATACGTTCGACTAAACGAAAAAAATCACAAGAATTTTGTCATCGCAGTGCGAAATATTAAAGAAAGCTTCTTCCAAAAGTCAATTTTCGTCATCACAATCGTAAACGTTGCTAACAATTTCGTTATAAATGAAGAATATTGTCAAAATTTTGAAAATATAAAAAAATGTTTAGTTCACTGTATTCAACAAAATATTCATGTTTTTTGACGGAATTTCATTTTCAGTGTATCATTGCGGGAACGTTCCCCTCATCGAAATGTTTGTCATGAAATTTCCCCTCAGCCCAGGATCGAAGAAAATGATTTATGGGCGCAATCCTAAGATTGGTAATTGCTATAATAATTATTTCCGCATCCAGGAAGCAGAAAACGACACAGAGTACGGCCAAGTTCTTGGGGCTGTGTAAAACCGGCCTTCAAGTAATTCCACTCGCTGACTTTATTATACGTTTTTTCTCATCCCTTTTACTCTCGATCATGATGTAGCCTCAATATGCTGCTTATTTTATTCCTTATTTTCTCTTGGCTCTCTCTCTCTCTCTCTCTCTCTCTCTCTCTCTGTCTTTAGTTCGACGTAACGTGTGTACGAGTCTGGTGGTTTTTCCGTACAGCTTCGGAAGTAGAAAGAACTGAACGCTCGAGTAAAAGTACACACACACACATGGAAGGTCAAATATATATTTATATATGCTCGGAGGTATATAGAAGTTGGACTGGCCGCAGCTCCCGCTGGGCCGACCCCATTCTCGGAAAATCCAGCGATTCTTTCGGGAGTCTTCCGAGATGATATTTTCTGGGATCAATCCATATGGTCGCCATAGTAACCGGTCAGCCTTTGGCTTGTTCACCCTAAGCACCCTGCATCTCTATATACATACGAATCTCTATGTATCCATACGTACACACGCTGGAATATACGTTACGTCTGGAAATTGGAAGTTGTCGCTTGTACCATGAACGCGCCTAACTGGACGGGATGCCGTAGAGTGTAGATCTTCGTATTGATGCCTCGGGTGCATGGAATAGCTGAGAATGAAGGTTTAGGAAAATGCGGAAGAAAAATTTGATGCCAAAAACTTGTTGACAGGACCTGATGTGGCCCAGAGAGGTCATTGGAAACCAAATCATCAAGTCCTATCGATTCTTCCATTCGAAACGTCTTTGGTGCGTGTTTCAACGTCGCGGAGATGAAGACGACTCTGGAAAGAGCGAAAACGACTCGGACGACGAGGTGGGTGGACCCGATACGTTTTTTCCTGAACCTTCCGTAGTTTTTTACGACTTTTTTGGTCGAGCGTCCCGTGGACCGAGGAACGACGAGGAGCTTGTCGTCGTAACAACCGGAGAAACGCGCCCGCGCAAACAATCGAGCCTGGACACGACCGACCGATTGACTCGTCGAGTGTTGGCTGCATGTGTTAGTTGTCGAACGGAAATGATCCGGTGCTTGCCTCAACAAGCTCAAAGTGAAACCATCACACCTCCGTCCAATGTCGTCTTCTTGTCCGACGCACCAAGAACATAAATTATGCAAGGACCTTCCTCATCTGGATGCGCTACAATGTCCTCTCGCCAAACACAACGTTTATCCATCCGGAAGTAGCAACCAGAAGAGAGAATTAAAATGAGAGGTCATCGGTTTATGTGGAGATGGACTTTTCAGGAGAATTGCTCCGGCAGATAAAACTCTGCTGTGTGGGAAATGTTTTTTATTAAGATAAATCAATATCGAGTATAATGGTATGCGGACTCGATATCCCATATTTTCAATGCGCACAAATATCATCTGGTTGAGGTCCAAGATGCTACGGAAGAGTACCTGTGAACATTCGTTCCCTCCATCCACGAAATTTCGCCTTTTCTTTTTCCTCCATGTTGGCCGAAAGTAGTTTTCCTTACAGTTCTTCATTTCTCTTTTTTCCTGTCCACTTTCTTGCGTCGTCTTCTCACCCTGATGTGCGTCACTGCCCTGGTCCCGTGCGTCACTCCATCCCAGAACCTCTACCCGTATTCTACATGCAAATTTATAGAGATCCTTCGGACATAGCCGCGTTACTCGCTCCTCCGCAGATATAGCTGGGGGCTGTGTATTCTCCAGGGAAAACGGATCCACCAGGGCTAAAAGCGCTTCCTTGTACTGTCACTTCTCCACGTTCAAATCAATCGCATAAATTTCAACGACTCTCCTATATGTGTTTACCTATTTATTCCTACGTGTATGTATATGGTAAAAGTATATACATCATCGGTTTCCGATGGTAAAATTCTACGGGATTGATAAGAAAAGGCCGAAGTTATTTATTGGGACTATGGCATATGTATTTTTATCTCTCAGGCTGTAGAAAAAGTGTGAACGGATGAACTAAATCGTCGTGAGGCTGTCAAGACATTTCTCAACGTTGGATTTCGAGTTTTCTTTTTAATTCGAAACACGCAGTCTATGGGGTACTATATGGTGAAGTTATTTCGATAGAATTCGAGGTATTCGTACGTGTGAAAAGTGTAATGGGAATATGAGAGTCTTTCAGATTTCTTTGGCAAGTCCTTAATTGTTGGGAGTCTCATAAAATGGGGCTGCAAAGTTGACATCGCTGAGCTGACAGTACGGTCACATTCCAGGTTGTTTTCATTGGTGGATTGCATTCGCAGTCACCTTAGTAAGATTCTCGCGGGTGTATGATCGAGTGGCGAGTTTGAGAATGTAAGGAAAAGAGTGCGCACGAGAATTGCGAAGAGAGTCATTGGAGTGGAAGGAGAAAAGTGGTCGGTGCGGAGCGAGAGAGGCCACAGGAGTCTCTCGATCCACTGCGGAGATAGAGCAGTGGATCATCATTAACCGGAGTTGTACAAAACCCTGGACGTTTGATTGACAGGTGCGCAAAGACTTGCCGTTTTTCCTAAACCCTTCTCTCAACGAGTTGCACAGTTCCCCGTACCAGGCGGAACCTTCCGCGCTGATGGTCTTCGTTCTCGCGGTAGAATGAGCCAAAGAAAGAGCGCGTCGATCAGCTTCGTTCTGGGATGTGGTCCACGAGGAAGAAAGAGATACGCAAAACTCATGAAAGAAATGGAGAGGGAGAGAGAGAGAGAGAGAGATGGAAAGATCAAATGGAGGGAAGGCCAGCGAGGCTGGAGGATGGATCCTGCGACTGGCTGATGGACAGCCATGAGGCGCCAAGCTATGCCAACTATTTGGCTCTCATTTTATACACACTCAGCGATTCTCTAAGAGCTCGCGGTCGCGTCCACGTGCCACAGAGTCGTAAATGTGCATTGTCCAGACAAAGACAAGCGCGGAGTAACATCTCTTCGTATTTAGTCGGTCCCGAGGCCCTATCACGTCTTCGGATGAGAATTTCTCCACAGTGGATTCTCGCTTCGGCATGACGAGAGAAAACAGTTGGACCACCGAGCGATAACCATCCAGAATACCGAGATGTCAATCTCGCCGGCTTTCCAACCACCGTCCTGTGCACAAGTGAGTACAGCAAGTGTATATTTCAGTTTGGCGTGTTGTATGACCGCGTGCAGGATCGGCAGGTCGTATCGACGGAGTATAACGCGCTTGGACGACGGGGATTGATTGAGCGGACAGGGATGAGAGAAACGTTGTGGTTTCTCGCAGAATCGGTGATGGACGGTCCGAGACATACGGGATGACGTGTCCAGGCTATTGGAGAGATTCACTGATTCTTGTTTTCTTGCACTACAGGATTTTTCTACCAATTCTTCGCGTTTGCGATTGTTTATGGCTGATGTTGGCTGAAAAGCGTGTTTTCGCGCCTGCGCAGAGTTCCCCGAATCCGTGGTCTATATAGAAACGTATCTTAGTGCAGTGGATGCGATAAAAAAGTTACGAAGGTTGCTCCGTTACGCGCATCCCTCTTTTCACTCAAGCAATTGATCTTTCGATCAAATGGTTTTTATCAGAATTCTGTTGGGATTGCTGCTTCGTATTTATAGGAATCGAACACTACACCGACGCGGTAGTCACGTTATGAAATTTCAAATTCAACGGAGAGCGCCCTATCGAACTAAATTTTTAATCGCGAAAGCTCGATATCTCTGCACTTCACTACGTGCGGACTGTGTATACTCTGAGCAAACACACGTAGCTCCGTGCACAGATGATCGGACAACTGCCGGCGGGGCAACAAGAGAGACAACGCGGTAGGAGAGGCTGCACGCCCAAAGGGATTCTGTGCAAGTGAATCGTCGTCTGCTGTCTCGTATGAACAATGGGACGACACGCTCCTGCGGACTCGAAGCATCGAGGAAAGACCGTGCGTTTTTCAGGCTCTTACCATCCCGAGACTTCTCTACTATTCTCTTAAATCAACATACACATGAGCATACAAACGCAATGCGTTTTGTATGCCAAGCGAGGAGCATTAGTGCGTGTGGAGCGTGTTGGAAAGCTCTACAAAGTAATTGAGTTGGCCACGCGACTCTTCAAGTGGCCCCCTGCCAACACTCGATGAACGTTCTCGGACCTCCCATTCGCTGGCTCTTTCTTTCTCATTCGTTCAGTCTCGAGGCTGGTAACCACCTGTTTCGAGTGCGGAATCAGCCACTCTCTTTGCCGCAGGAAAAACATTCACCCTCACGTTCAACACACGCACCTCCAGCACAAAGAGTGCCCAGTTCCGATGGAAACATGCGCGTTAAATAAAAGAGGCATGTCCTATGAATCTATACGCTTGCAAATGAAAATGTTGACGAACCGATTGACATACGGCCAACGAGCGAAATAACCAACTCGCGAAGGGGCTCTTTGCTTCGAGGGGCTACGTTTTTTATGCTGCTCTTCGATGTGTTTGCATTTCTCCTTTATGAAAATAAATAGCGAGCGAGATGAGCCACTGCCCAGGGTAATTGTTGAATCGTATGATATCCTGCCGTAAGGCGAATCGTAGAATTAAGCGAACCGTTCGCTAAACCGATCAATCAGATCGAGTCGAAATTGGAGGGACATTTTGATCGGTTTGTGGGATGAATCATGCCCCATCGAGACTGCAATTTACATTAACTCGTTACCACTTTCGCGTCCGGATATTTTCAGGCGACTTTCCGTTCCTGGGGCAAAAATTTTTTTTTTTTTTTTTTTTTCCAACCAGCGACGAGGACTTTGTTCCATTGCGCTCACGTGAAATCTCATTTTTTTCCAAACTAACTCGAGGGTAAAGTATTTTTTCAATTACCATTTTTTTTTACTGCCGAAAACATTCCCTCGAAGGGGCCGAGATGAACCCCCTTAAAGCAAAGACCCTGATGGAGATTCTACTGCGCATCGATTTCTCGGGATCGCAAGACTCCCAGCAAACTATAGAGCAAGAGAGGAGCGAACAAGAGGAGAGGACCAAGCGCCATTTAGAGTCATCCACCGTGTCTCAATCTGGAGGCACCCTTCGAGCCGTCGTCGAGCCGTGACGCTTGGCATCTGCTCGGTCGCGGCAACACACACCCCAAACTATATCTTCCTCTTACTCTCTCCGGCTACTATCATATCCCAGTGTCACATAGCACGCGCTCGCTCGACGGTAACGAGGAATAGCGAGAGAGGAGAGACAACGTCGGCCTTCTCGGCTCGTCGGTATATAGCAGATACAATGATATATAGTATATAGCACTTATCTCTATATAGATGTATGTATCACTGTCTATAGAGCATCGCTCGTATAATATTGCTGGTGTACGCGATAGCACTCTGTACAAAATGCCAAGGGTCGTGTGCCTGCCACCACCGCCTCTCAATAAGGGGACCGAAGATAGCAATTCTCGAAGCTAGCCGAGCCACTGCTTGCCAAAAGCTCACGAGAACTCACTTTCCAAACGATTTCATTCGTTAACCAGCCGGAAACACTCGTACACCGATTTTCTTGCTCTCTCGCCTCTTGAAATTTAACGCCAAACACCGACCGATAAGTGATTTCACACCATCACGAAAACCAGACGAATTTTGACCTAATTGCCACGTTTTTTTTACCGCTTCAGGAGGCTGGCTACGCCCGAGAATATGATAAGAATTCAATCAAATTTGGTGAGAATATTCTTCAGCATCAAATACGATGACAATTTTTTTTTTCTATTTTTCGTCTACATAGTTGTCGAATAATTTGAGTCTACAGAATCCTATGCGTATGCATGTAAACTCTAGTGTTCAATTATTCGAAAACTGTGTAGAAAAAAAAATCTTGGGAAATTTGTTTATTCATATTTCATACTAAAGGGTTCTAAATGTTGACCAAATTTCATGAAATTCTAATAATTTCGAATTTTCCTGTGCCTTTAACCTCCTTAAGGGCCGCAGGAAGGGTTGAGCTTTAATGATGAAAATTGAACGAAGGCAATCATTAAGAAAATCTATCCCTCCAGTCATTTTTCTAGCTCAAATCTTCTGCCTCGCAGTTTGTCACAGAAAAGTCGAATTCAACCTGTAAAGAGCTACTAATTCCCAATCGAAAGATACGGAATAATTTTTTCTTGGTTGTAATGCGATCCGGTGAGATTGAGCGGATGATTATGAGCCCGCAATCAATGCTACGTCAGGTAATTGACTTTCTGCGATAGTAGATACATATGAAACGACCGGATCCCGTTAGAGGTAAGATATATTTTCCGAGAGGGCCTCTAAAAAGGCAGGTTGACTGGAGAGCAGAGAGTGGCTGGATGCTGGGCCTTTTATCCGGAGTAAGTGAGAGGCGAGGGTTTGGTAGATCGATGGCGATTTTTCACTCACTTAGCTAGGCGCACATCAATATGCATTAAGCTGATCGGTTCCTCCCTATTGAGTTTCTCTTGTGCTGGGTGCAGAGGAAAGTGCGCGCAGAAGGAGGCGGACGAGCAATGGAAAGAGAGATGAGCAAGCTGCTCATGGATATATAGAAGAGAAAACGATGAAGAAAAGAAAAAGCACGAAGGAAAGTAAAAGACGAGATCAAAAAAGTTGGATATACCGATTCTACCCCTCCGCATCGCTGCTTTTCACAATGGCGCAAGCTTCCCGGAGATTCCACTGATTTTGCACCGCAAAGATGTGCACGCGTCTGTGTGTCGGTTACTTATACCTCTACGAGGTAAGTATAGAGAGGGAAATAAAAGTTGCGCGACTCTCTTGTGGCTGTTAAGATATTCTTCGAAAATAAGGAGACCCGTATCGCGGGGTAATTCTCGGCGGGAAATAACCGTAAGGAAATGGTGGATAGGAGCTGCGAGCCCAGAGTTTGGCTCCCTCGTGCGTAGCGCTAAGATTCTCCTTGTCTCTCTATGAGGCTCTCGGGTGTCTTTGGGAATCTGCTAAGACTGCTCGCAAGCAGACTACCGGAAGTCGCGGTAGACGGGTCGAGTATTCGCAAAAGACGCAAGAAAAGTGTGAACCACTGAGGACGACGAGCCAGTCGCCTGCCTCGTTCTCTTTCCTCCGCGACCATTAACTTTCACATATTCAACGGACAGGTAGAATAAAAATTCCAAGTCTACGTCATCCCTAGGGAAACACTCAGGAATACCTTTTGGCTGGCAAGGAATCTGCTGCGTTACTCCCCGGCACCGGGATCGCTATAAAAGGATATTCATCATTTCTCATCGGAGCTCCGACTTGTCAGCGCTAATGTTGAATCGAAAATAGGGAGAAAATACGATAAACGATTCAAACTAAGCAAACACTCTGCGATGGCTTGAGGAAAGCTCCGAAAGTTTGGACCATTCTTCAGATAAATGTAAATGAGCTTTATAGGCGAAGGACCAAAGTGCCAAACAGGAAAATCTATCCGATGCTTTTTAAACACATTTATTGAGCTCTCGGACTTGGGCCTGCTGGCGTCGATCCCTCAATAAGCATGTCAGAGGGACCTCTTATCCCTTCTTCGCTGTTTCCGTTAGCATAACTTTTCCATTAGCGACATTGAATCGATCGGGACATTCGATAATATACAATCCGATGCGAATATATTTTTCGACGATTGGAAATTGTGGGTCTGGGCGCAAGGCTGCAGTTCGAAACCATTGAGATCCGACATAAACATTATGTTTGCGAAGGCACACATGGAGCACAAAGTAACTGATGTACTTTGATCCCGATGTGTTTACTTGGAGAACGAAGAATGGGCCAAGCGATTTTTTGGTCGTTGGACTAATTGGAAGAATTTACGAGGATCTCCTGAATTTTTCGAATAATTTCTCGAGCCTCTACCGTCCTGCGGGCTCGGCTTTTAATGGACTCACCGGAACTCTTCAGAATTTCTAAATTTAATCGAGCGAGCGGAAGAAAAAGAAGCGAAAAAAGAGGAACAGGGACTGGCGAAACTCTGAGAGACACGACGAGTCGGTTATCCTCATGTACTAATGTACGGATCAGTCAAGAATCGTCTGCGGAGTATAGTGTGTGCGTATAACATAACGCGATATATTATACGAGCAGGAATCATTCGGAGCCATCAAAAGCACAGACAAGCAAGAAATCGTCGAAAAGGAAGAATCAGCCGCGCTCCCGTTTGTCATCGTTCGGCTTGCTCGCACAATCGCTTTGGTCAATGACAAGAAATACGGAATTATATAATGGGCTAAGTGGACCAAGATGTCAATTGGTTCGTAAATTTGTCCTTGATGTATCGACGCCCCATGAATAAAGACTTCATCTCAAGTTTTCTCATTTTTTCATCGCGATATCAAACGAAATTCATATTTTTTCACACTGACAAAACGATTTATTTATATGTACCGTAATTTGTTGACTGCTAACAATTGTAAAGTTGGATACGGCGCAATAAATGTTTTTTAACAGTTAATCAATTGTTTATTTGAGCCTCTCGCGATTATCTGGAATGAACATTTGTTAATAGTTAATAAATGAATTATTTGATAAAACGTAACCTTTCTTGATAGCAAATGAATTTGATGACCATAAACATCTTCTGAATTGAGGGAAATAAAAAAGTTCGAACAAATCGTCATTTTCAAGGAAATGCTATGCCTTTGAAATTCGATCGTGATAACAAAGATATTTTTTGACCATTAACAAATTTTGTGACAGTTAATGAATTTTTGAGTAAAAGTACCAACTAAATATATATTTTTATTATAAATAAACTGTTTTCTCAGTGACCACGTACGATTCCACATTGACCCAATTTCAAGATTGCCAAAACCAAAAATAATTAGTTGTCCAAACACTGGGCTATTTATCCCTCGATTTCCCGCTCCAGCGATCCGTTGTAGAGTCTCTCTCTCTCTCTCTCTCTCTGTCTCTCTCGCTCTCTTGTTTTTCTCTTCGTCTTTATATGCCCTGTGTAAAGATTACTTCCCTTTTTCTCACTCGTGCTCATACCACAATCTCGAGCTTTACCCTCTAACACAAACACCAGCAGCGAAAAAAGAGGGGGCCATAACTGGTAGTTTGTATATACTGCGCTGCACGAGAGATCGGGTCCATTTATTTTTGGGGTACGTCGAGAACGAAGGGTGTGACACCCCACCAAGAGGGCCCCATATGTTTCCTACGAGAAAACACCACCAGAAAGAAGGGAATAAGGGCTGGCACGAGTGTGTTTTGATTTCCCTAATAGAGGAGTCGAAAAATATTGCAAATGGGCACAGCAGCGATAAGTCTCTTTGGAAAAAGTTGGATAATGATTTTTTTTTCTCAAGTTCCGAACTGATGGATTGAATTTCATAAAAATACGATTTTAGATTATTATTAATCATTTTCTCGGAGACTTATGGGTTTTCGAATGAAAAACAATATTTCTGACCAAAAGTTTCGCAAGAGGGGGAGGAAAATAATTTATTTTTGTCAAAAAAAGAAAAAAATTCTTGTCCATTCGACAATGATAAAACGGAGTACTTGTCATCGATCTGTGTCATTGGGCAATTGAGCTCTTCCGAACTCCGTCATTACGTCGCCTCTATCGTGGTCGATCGTGCCGACGATTTTCATCGAAAACGAAGAGGGCGAGCTCCGTTATAATAGGGACTTGAATATAATAGTTTTGTAATAAGAATGTGCGTCGTTACGTGGAGTAACGTTATTATACGTACATACGTTACGTTTAATGCGTACAGGGAGTTCCAACTCATCCAGCCAGAGAACCAATCAAGTTTGATTTATCTGATTTTTTATTGACGTTCAAATACAATGAAGAAAATCGAGTTAACTTTTTTCATGAAAAATCTTGTTTTCTGCAATGAACTCCTGCGCACAGATTCGAATTCCTAATGCACTGAGAAAATGATTTATTTGTATGGACGAGGATTTGTTAACTGCTAACAACGTAAAGTTGGACACAGCGAAATAAATGTTTTTAAACAGTTAATAAATCATTTATTTGAGCCTCACGCGATTGTCTGAAATAAACATTTTTTAATAGTTAATAAATCGATCATTTGATAAAACGTAACCTTTCTTAATTGCAAGTGAATTTCATGACCATAAACATCTACCGAGTTAAGAGAAATGACAGCGATCGAACAAAGCATTATTTTCAAGGGAATGCTGCGCCAATTAAATTTGATCGTGATAAAAAAGATATTTTTTAACCTATAACAAATTTTGTAACAGTTAATGAATGTTTAAGTAAAAGTACTGACTAAATATATTTCTTCGTTATAAATAAACTGTTTCCTCAGTGTGCAACGTGCGAGTCGAATATCGCACGAAGTTTATTTATCCATAGACGGATTTTAATTGATTCATTGGCGAAAAGTCATTTTTTTTCAAATTTGAAGCCAAAAACGATTTAGTTAACTCGTCCAGTTGTTTTTGAATGCCCCATATAAAGAGAAGAGTCACGAAAATATATGCTGCCTTGGGCTTATTACTGACCACACTCTTGCTTGATTAGTCTGCGTGACCACAAGGCCACGATGTACTCTATGCTTTCAACGTTATCATCACTTGTTATTCAGCGATATGAGATCGTCCTGAGTATAGCCCTAATTACTGTACTATAAATTATTGCAATTACTCAACCAGAGACATGATCTTTTTGTTCTTTGCTTTTTTCATCAGCATTCACATTTTTCCAATGAGAAAAAAAAAAAAAAAAAAAACGTGTATTGTTGTCGGATAATCAGACGTTATGAAGGAAACGGGTTTGCATATTATCGACACGGGATAATGATCAAAAGACACGAACGAGATTGTGCCCTAAATTGATTTTGCGCCGAAAAAAAAAAAAAAAAATCATCAAATGTACGGCCGAAAATTGTTTTTTCTTGTGATTCGCGAATCATCGACGCTGTGGAATTCTCTAGAGACGATACGCGATTGCAGGCGCTGTTCACATGATTTTTTCTCTTCGATGAAGAACCCGAGCGGTTCGGGGCATCGCGTACACGAGCGCATGGAACACAGTTATCAAACGACATTGAATCGAACAACGATCGAACGAGAATGCTGCCAGAATGTAGCCCTGGGAACACTGAATGTATACCGACCCCCTAAATTTGCATCAATTAACGCCACAAGCGCGACTGATTGACAATCCAGGCCTTATTGTGACGTCAGTCATAACGGAACAAGCCTCTCGGTATGCCGACATCAACGACCCTACCAGCTGCATTTACGATCAATTCATTTGACGATTGATTGTTGCTGGGGTGCAAATTCACTCTACGTACGTTCTGGAACGCTCAACTTTTCTATCACGGGAACAGGTGCAACGTATTATTCCTAAAAATCACGTGTTCGGTCACTTTTACAACAATAACAGCAACAAAGGGACTAAAGATATTTCCATATTCTCGTGGTTGTCGAAATGCACCGAGCAAATGCGAATGAAAGCGATTTTTGTGGAAATGATGAAGGAAAACATAGAATTTTTGGATTTTTTCGTAATTTTTTTGTTGCCATATTAAAAGCATAGGAAAACTCAAAATTATTAGAATTTGATAAAATTCGGTGAACATACTCTTTATCATTAAATATGAATTTTCCAAGATTTTTTTTCTACATAGTTTTCGAATAGTTGGACACTAGAGTTTGCATGCATAAGCATAGGATTCAGATATATATTTAGCATATTGTAAACTCAAATTATTCGACAACTATAGAGACGAAAAATAGAAAAAAAATTGTGTTATTGTATTTGATGCTAAAGAATATTATCACCAAATTTGATTAAATCCTTATCATATTTGTCGTATGTATCCAATCTCTGGAGAATCAATCGAGATCATTCACTAGAACTTTTTTTTTATTGAATATTTTTGTTCGTATCATTCGGTACGAATTTAGTTTTTTTTTTTTTGTAAGAAATAAAAATAAATGAAGAAAAATTAATGGCTGGGACGATCTTAAGGTCATTAATACAATAATATAATGAGGAGAAGGATGAAAAGTTATTTTCTCGATCGTTTCGTTAGGATGATTCGGCCAAGTGAATTTGAGTGGCGCACTGGAAAAAAAAAAAGGCTCGTTGCAATCGAGAAGGTTGCTGGATACTGTCCTTTCCGGTGGGATGCCAGGAGCAGCGGCAAAAATATTGCAAGGGAGAAATGTCGGAAGTGAGAGAAACGGAGATGGAATAGAGAGGAACTGTTGGATACATCGGTGATAGCGGTGGGTTATGGTGGTGTCCCATGGAAAGGGAAGGCAACAGTGGTGCAGAGACTATGATCGATGTTGAAATTAAGGGCTTGATCGATGCAGGACGAAACAAAGTTAACCAATCACGGTTGCGGATCGACCATTCTGCCTTTATTGGACCTGTCGTTTCGGCTTCGTCACGTCCAATGGATCCCTGAACTTTTTTTTTTTGCCTTCCCCCATTTTCATCGCTGTTCTTCCCTCAAGCACGATTTTTCGAACCGGTAGCTTTAACTCTCGACTTTGGTGTTTAGTGAAGGTTCACTGAGATAAAAGCGGGCCAACGTACACAAAATTGTCACACTGAAAAGAAAATTCCGCCGGAAAATATCGATATTTTATTGGACACGTTCGACTAAACGTTTTTTTTCCAAAAATCACAAAAATTTTGTCATTGCAGCTCGGAATATTGAGAACATTTTTTCGGAAGTAAATTCTTGTCACGCCAATCGTAAAATTTGCTGACAGTTTCGTCAAATTATCAATAAATATTTAGTTCGTTGATTTCAACAAGCTATCGACGTTTTTTGTGTTTTTGTGGCTTTTTTTTCGAATAATCGAAAAAATGTTTTCATTGCAGCAAGAAATATGGAAGGAAGTTTTTTCGGACGTAAATTCTTCCAACCCCAATCGTAAACTTTGCTGACAGTTTCGTTATGAATGAAAAATATTGTTAAAATAACGAAAACTTTGAAATTATGAAAAAATAAACTAAACTCTAAACTAGAATCGAGAGGATCGATCTGAATTTTTCAATTCAATAAAAAGCGACGCAGATATTGTTTTTTTGTTTTTTTACCAAAAACCTATCTCGTCCCGGACGAGGGATGTCGGAAATTTTGAAAACAGAATGACGTGGTAAGTGTCGCGTTATCCACTCGTGGAGCGGGTAGGATGCGAGCTCAGATGGAACGAAGCATTGAATTCTACACTTGTTCATATTTCCATTTGGAGTTTGAGCAGGAGAAAAGCGGGAGAGAAGAAGGGTAGTAGAAAAAAAATGGCACGATCCCACAGAAGACAGAGAGAGGGAGGATAGAAAGGCGAGTTCTTTTGTTTTTCTCTTGTGGACGGTTCGGCGGGCGATATGATATTTGTTCTCCTTTCTTTTTAGCTCAGGTGGCCGACGTATTCTCTATTGGTGGATGTTGTACTTGCCCGCACAGTCGAGTGAGCATGTCACAATCGACGTGGACCGCCTCAATCAAAAAGTGGCATTGATACTCGCCCTAGCCAGTTAAAAGAGTCCGCAGTTCTCTATTGTGGTTTTGTCGGAGAGCGAAAATCTATTAGCTCTCGAGGATATTTCTCGTCTGGCTAGGAGAGCGTGGACAAACGTGGGGGGGGGGGGGGGGGGGGGGGGGAGGAGCAAGGGGGGGGAGGGGCGGGAGGGGAAGAGAGGGGGGGCGGAAGGGAAACGCACACACAAACGACACTCACATGTAAAAATTTTCGGTCCGCGATTCCTCGATAGAAAAAAAATTTTTAAATAAAAAAAAACCATTCAGACGAGAAAAAAGTCGAAAAAACATAAAAGTCCGCGTGTCTCCAGTTGTACAAAGCTGCATACGCGTTACAAGACGCAACCAGCATGCCGAGCATTATGCGGCGTAAGTGCGAGGGTAAACAGCAGAGAAGAGCATCACATCGAGGAACGGCAGCTTTTGCGATAAGCAATAGGGCAGCAATACCGTGATCGACCTCGGCATAGCAAGCGTGTCTACGAAATGAAGCCAGAGGGGATTGCTCGACGTGACACGCGACCGAACAACCTCCTCCTTCCTACCACCCTTGTGTGATTCGCCCACCTCAAACCCTCGTAAACTACACGCATATATACACATCGATATGGAGAATTCCATGCTAAACACGGAATAATAGGAACCCTGTACGGAAGCAGTCTCCATTATTATTTGGAAAATTAACTTATAGCGATCGCGATGTAGTTTTTTGGGTAGAGAATCATTAGCTGTTTCTGGTCGAGGAAAAAAAAAATTGCGTTGAGAATGAAAAACAAAATTTCCGTATTTTTTGGTCGTGAATTTTTAAGAACGCATCAAAAAAACTCGAAAGTTGAACGAGTCATGAAGTCGCTGCCACTGAAAAGAAAAGTTTGTTGAAAAACGTTCGACTAAACGTTCTTTTGAAAAATTACTAAATATTTTCCATTGCAGCGCTAAATATTGAAGAAAGTTTCTTCGGAGGGTAAATTTTGTTGACAGTTTCGTTATAAATGAAAAATGTTGTCAAAATAACGAAAATTTTGAAATTATCAAAAATTATTTAGTTCCGCCGTTTTCAACAAAGTATCGACGATTTTTTGCCAAAATTTTGTTTTCAGTGAGAAGACGCGAATGTTTGGAAATTCTTCATTTCTGTTGTTTAATTATTTTGATCGAAATGGCAATAAGAATCGAAACTGTGATTGGAAATGATTGTCGGTTACGTTACGGACGGAACAACTTGCATAAATTTATGTGTATGGCATTTGTAATGCTAGAGAGCACGCATTGTGCAGTCACATTACGTAGCTAACGTGACAGGGTGTCTCTATACACCTTTCGTACAACGTCCGTCTATCCATGGTTACACCCCCGACGTTACGTACATTTATAGGTGCGTGTTTCTCTCTTTCGCAGTCTCTCGCCTTTTTTCTATGTATGTATTTATTTTTCTTTTTACGTCGTTCTTCCTCGCGGTCACTCTCATTTTAGTGATTAATTTTTCTATCGTGCGAGACGATCGGCACATACGAGGGTGGGAACGCGAATGTATCGGATACCACGACTGTAGGCTTCAACGCATCTGAGATAATAAGTACGTACGCGCGCATTTCTCGCTACTTTTTCGTCGCATTATTCAGCTCCCAGTGTTGTTGACAAAAAAATTAATGGATCGAAGGGGAACGCGAAGATTTATTGCAACGCCGAGCTGCATATTCGACGATTAATTATTTTAAAAAAATTCTTCCGAAAATATTTATGTATTAATATTCATATATATTTATATAATTTATAATTATTTATCCAATTAATTATATAATTAATATAAATATATTAAATTATTTACATAACCGAAATTTTTCGAAATTATTGATATATTTACATTTGTATTATTAATATAAATATACAAATTGGAAAAAAAAAATTCAGAATTCGGAATTTCGAAATTTTTCCCATATTAATATTTATTTATATTTATATGATTGGAATCATTCGGAATTATTTATATAAATAATATCAATATTAAATGATTAATATAAATATATAAAATTATTTATATGATTGGAAATATTCAAAATTATTCATATATTATTATTTATATGATTAATATAGATTCATATGAATAATAAAATAAATTTTAATAATATCAATATTAAATAATTAATATAAATATACAAAATTATTTATATAATTGGAATTATTCGGTAAGGAATCAAAATTTTGTTTAGTTTTCGATTTATTAGAAAAACAGAAAAGCCTGCATGAGCAAGGGAACCGAATCTGTAAAAAGTTTGCGGAATATCGAAAGACTATTGAGCTCGGTAATCGTTCGGCACTTGTTTTATCGTTATGCACCAGCTTGAGATGCACACGCCTGACGTTTCTGAATCGAATAAGACGGGGTTGAGCATCTCTGGCCACAAGATGTCCTCCTTGCCTGAAAACTATCTCGGCCGGGCTGTCCCGCGGGAAACGCTCTTCCTTCGTACCGTTTCTCCTATCTCAGGATACTCTATAGCCTATTCAGATATCAGGCTCACTCTCCGCACACTGTGCTCATGCACCTATACGAGCAAACTCCATACATACAACACACATTTTGGATGGGCATACATGGACCGAGATAGAAAAAAAATAGAAGGCTGAGACGTCTCGAGCATCTCGGCCGAGATGCTCATCGAAACCATTTTACGAGACTTCTCGCTCCGGCCACAGGAACATGAAGAAAAAACGGTTTATTCTACGCAAAATTTGCAACAGTCCCCTCAACAATCTGAGCCGAGACTGATTCCATTTTTTTTGTCGAGTCTGGACGAAACGTCCTGCTCAAAATTTCTCCAAAAATTTCGTCGAAAGTTTTGCCACAGCAAAGACAACCGGTTCAAGAAAAAATCGTGCGGGGTAATCAGAATCCGGATAATTATGTTTCAACAACTTGGACGTTCGACTCACCCCTTTCAGGCTCTGGAAACGCCACCCCCCAACCCTCGTAGAATATTCATTCTAAGTTTCTGAATATTTTTTGGTTTTCCGCTCAATTCCAATGATAGACAATTTTTGAATTTTTGTTTTTTAGGAATGAAAGAAAAAAAACTCACCGATCGATGATGACGGGGTCGCTCGGTGTTTCGTTTCGGTTTCCGCAACTTTTCTTATCACAGCAGCGACTGAAAATGGAAATTATTGAAATTTTTGTTGGATGTCGCGAACGATATTCATCGAAGTGGCCAGTACAGTTGCCAATTATTTTTTTACAGTTTTCACAGTGGCAGTGATTCGAAATATTTTATGGAGATTCAATTTTCTATGAAAAAAGATACTCAGAAAAAAAATAAGGGTCCGAAATTTATTGAAACTCGAGAGAGGCAGTTGATTGGATAAAAAAGTCGTCAATATATTTAAGTTTTGAATTTGACCCGTAGACACCACACTTGTCCAAATTTGCCACGAAAATTTCAAGTGTAACAGGTTTTGAAAATTCCTCTCTTGAATTTAGCCGTTTTCGACAATGAAATTTTATTTTGCAATTTTGAAAATAATTGCAATCGATTACCCAGTCTATTTTACCCCCAAAAAGTATCGTTTCAATATTATCTTCCTGCATTCATCGAAGAAATATAAATTTCTGAAAAGTCGAAGTGCAAATTTGCACCAGTCGGGTGAGTGCGTGGCCTCAGAAGGAGTGTGGTGTCTACGCATTAATAATGCAAGCGATGAAATTTGATATATATTTTTTTCAATTTCTGGATAAGTGATTCGATCGATAGGAGTGAGCTGTGTAATCCTAGTGGATTTATGAAATCCATAATGAAGCAAACGGCAAGAGAAAGACGAGACAGGAAAGTGTATGAACTTGATGCGTTGGAGGGTCGTGAATAGAAAACGTCAGAAGTTTCTAGTCGCTGAATAAAAAAAAAAAACGTGTATTTCTACCCCATGTGAGAGTGCGCGATTGCCCTTGGGGATTTTTGGGGAGGGTAGTTCAAAGTCCCATGGGCCAGTGAGTCAGCTATATAGCTGTTACTAGAGAGCACCCTTTCTCGTATACGGACCACGAGAGTACGTATCGCTGTGACTCTATATACACCGGCCCTGGTATGCCTCGTTACGTTTATGGTTTACTACCGCAAAGGGTGGAACGACGTGTGATGAAGTATGAATCTACGCATAGGCACGCGCTCGATGTACTCGACAATCTAGAACGCAAAAGCCCCCTCTCCGGACTTTCCCACTCTCATTCAAGTTTATCCAACGCAACAACCTCTCGGGACAACTTTTGACTCACCTGCACATAACCTCGTGGGTCAATAGGACACGGCACATTTCTGGATTCTTATCCTGTCCCTCGTACATTATCGCCTGTAAACATACAAAACGTTTCCCTTTTATTAAACACATTCAAAAATCTGAACTCCCATAATCCACAAAAATCAGAGTTTAGAGTCTATTGTTTTAATGGCAAAATTATATTTTCGTCATTGGGTGGGAACAGTACTCAGTTAGGTGACCGCCTAGTTAAAAAGAAATTCTATTCTTTTTACCATTTTTTTTTACAAAAAAAAAATCTATTTTGTTTTTTAAATAAAAAAATAATATTAAAAAATTAACTTAATAAATTATGAATTATATAAAAATAAGTAAATTAATTATATATTCAATAAATATACAAATTATATATTTAATAAATATATAAATTATTAGTCAGGATAAATTATATTCGATATAAATTATATGAAAAAATAAAATTATATTTTGAAATATTATAAATAAGTATTAAAAATACGGCCGGCTCGCGCAACGCTTTTTTTTTTATCCTTGGCGTCGAGCCGTTGCCGCGTCTCTTGGTAATTTTTAAATGAAAATAAAAAAAATTCTATTATTCTTCACAATTCTTCTTGCGAAATTTTTCTTTTTTTTCTTCTTTTTACAATTTCAGAGCAAAAAGGCAGCTTTCCCTAAAAAATCGAAAATGTTGAGCACCGGGTTCGGAGGAAAAATTGTGTATACAGGGAAAACTGAATATTGAAAATTGTTTTTTTTTTTCAAAAATAGATATTTTGACTTTCCTGTAAAATGAAAGGATGCAATATTACAGGATAATTCCACAAGTGAGATAAAAGGTTTTGCGAGTGAACTTGAGAGTTGTATTTTAAAGGCGATTGTGATGAGACAATAAATAAAAAATGAAGTGATAAAAGTGTTTGCGTGATGACAATCTGTGAATTTGTTAGTTTTCCACAGGGAGTGAATGATTAACACGTAGCCCATTGAAGTTTAGAGGCTGAGCATATTTATCGAAAAGAAGAAAGTTGGGGATTTTGCGGGGCGAATAATAAAGGGCGGAGCAGCGAAGACTCACGTGGAAAATCGCAATTTCGTTTAGGTCCTGGCAAAGAGAGGATGCGGGCGGTAGAAAGTGTCGGTCCGTGAACGTGTATAGTTTAGGGAAGTACCGGACGGGGCTGGAAGGGATGCGCCCAGATCACAACGTACCCCGTAGTCCGAAGGGCTAAGCCGTGGGCGGTGCAAGCAAATCCGTTAAGCCTCCTTCACGACCTCCCGATTGATTTTTATTTAATGACAACACGTCGTACGCTCCTTCTATTCATGTATTTATGTATGAAGCATATAGCCCCGTTGAGAGTAGCCAGGATTACCGCAGGAATAATAGCCATACAACGTCCGGGACAAAACAAACGATTAAATTTTCCTTTGGCTTTGATGTGATGCAAGGAACGAAAGAAGACAAAATATTACAAGTGGCGATGTTTTGAGGATTCCTCTATTTTTCCAAACATTAACGTTCGAGTCGCGTGACGCGAAGCCATGAATGGCCTGCACACTAAAGTATACAAACGTGTCGAGAGCGCTTAACCCACCGAGCACTTACTTTCGATTGACTTTTGTTTCTTGCCTCCTGCCCATCATTCTCAAGAGAGAATCATTACCAATTATTTTTCATCGTGCACTGAAAATTAGTTTGGCAAATAACGTCGAACTTAATATATTTTTGATAATTTCAAAATTTTCGGTATTTTGACTATATCTTTCATGTTTTATGAAACTGTTGACAAAGTTGACGATTGAGAGGATACAAATTTACTTTCCAAAGATACTTTCTTCAATATTTCGCGCTGCAATGACAACATTTTTGTGATTTTTCCAAAAACGTTTACTCCAACGTTTCCGACAAAATATCGATCTTTTCGAAATTTTCTTTTCAGTCTTCAAGGCGTCGACATTTACTTCTGAATTTTCAACAAATTTCATTTTTTTTTCACACGGTTTACGTTCCGTTTATCATTTCGTAGGACGCGAGAAATTTCGGTGTGTAGAATCTTGCAAAGTTTATGCAGCAGAATAGTCGACCCCGTCATAGTTGAATCGACGCGACTTTAAGGCGTTGATAAATTATTTTAAATGATAAATTGATTTAAATTTCTCATGCGAGTGACGTCACGAGCTTTGCATTCGTACTGGAAAGTAAATTCGAAGAAAATGGATAAAAAGGTCTGTGCAACGAGACGTGAATAATGAAAAATACAATGAGAGGACAAGGAAAATCCGCGAAAAGGAGGAAACAGCAATCGTGACAAAACGTCGCCATGACGATGAGAGCCGCGGTCGGAAAACGGGTGCAAAGTGTGTATACACTTTGAGAGAGAGAGAGAGAGAGAGAGAGAGAGAGAGAGAGAGAGAGAGGGAGAGAGAGAGAGAGAGAGAGACGTACTCTCGCATGAAATATTTATGTGCTACGAAATAACTGAATTGCAGGGCACAAACGAAGCTTTGCTCGGTTGTATCTTGCCGTACGGGATGCGGAGGATGGTGGCGGTAGGTAAATCAAGGCGTGAAAGGGGGATGAAAAGTTAAGGATGTACGAAATATACAGCAGTTAAAGGGAAAGAACTGATGAAGGGAACGAAGTATGAAAGAGGAAAAGAGAAAAAATGGAAGAAAAAGTGAAACGTCGAGTTTAGGGGACAAGAAACTTCCTTTTCCACGCGAACAACTCCGCAACATCCATACGTGTCACGGAAATTCGAGTCAAACAATTATTTCCGTGTTGCTTTCTGCTCT
This sequence comes from Campopleginae sp. 14b, assembly GCA_030522525.1. Lineage (NCBI taxonomy): Eukaryota > Metazoa > Arthropoda > Insecta > Hymenoptera > Ichneumonidae > Campopleginae sp. 14b. The sequence goes on from JAPYYS010000411.1 coordinate 41,479, forward strand.
AGCGCGAAAAACGATCCATTTAAAAGCTGCGGGGGACTCGAGTGAGCAGCCAAAACGTTAAACCAACTCACGTGTGACGTCACCTGCTCGATAAGTCTTCCGTTCTATTTTTCAAGGAGGGTGGCTACACACAACAATGTTGGCATATCGGAAGCATAGAAAAATTCGAATTGATTACAATTTGATGAAATTTCTTGAGCTTACTCGTTGGTATTAAATATTAATGTACACATTTTTTTAAAAGTTTTCTTCTGTATAGTTTTCGAGTTATTGAACACGAAAGTTTGCATGCATAGCCATAGGATTTAGATATATATCGTTTGCATATTGTGAACTCAAATTATTCAACAACTATGGAAACGAAAAATGGAAAAAAAATTGTGTAGTCGTTTTTGATGCTAAAGAATATTTTTAACAAATTTAATTAAATTCTTATCATATCACCGATCTCCTTAATGACAGTTTTCATCGTTAAATACCTTTATAATACCAAGACACAATTTACGTGCTGAAAGCAAACTATTGAAGTGGTAAACTTATGAGACTGGTTCTCCGTACGTGCTGACGGTTTTTATGATGGAAATTACAGAGCTTCGTAGCAGGACACGTGGTTATGGGAGGAGAAAAATTGAGGACGAAGAAAACGAGGAATAGGACGTGTGTATGCAGATTATTAAACGTGTCGTCACTGCCAGCAGGGCCGAGTAATAATCACTCGCTGAACACATATGTAAGTGATGCAAAGGTATGGTGAAGTCATACGACCTTTGCGACACCTGCGACCGGTCGGACAGGCCAGCATTGTTTGTTGAGGGTCTCGAACGACAGGGAATTACTGTTGTTTTGTTGACCCAACGTTTCTCGGCACTTGGGAACAATTTGCGGTAATTATGCATCGGGTATTTGTCCATAAACATTTAGAATTTTTTCACGATTTCTGGGAACTCACGCGGGAGCATAAAAATCCAATAGTTTTTGGGGCTAGAATCGGTATAGACGTTTCGACCGATAATACACGCTGCGGTGCTGGTTTGTTGGAAGAAAAGGTTTCCATTGATGGGCCAAGCCCGAGGCATCTTTTCTCTCGCGTCCCAAAATCCCAGGCGAGATTCTCCGGATGTTGCCAAGACTTGGCAACAGGGAAAGGTGCTCTGAAATATTTCATGGTGTTACATAGAATGAGCTGAGTTTTTTGAGTGTTTTCTTTCCTTTTTCTTTCTCTTGTACATAATCCACAGAGTCACCGATCGATATCGCGGGTGGTTATGTCGTAGTTGGTCTCGGAGGAGATGCCAAGGACTCGGAGGGTCGTCGTCAAGGGTCCCCGAGAAGCGTAGGTTATAGCGTTTTGGTCGTCGTCGGCGTCGTCGCCGCGACGATGTTGCCGAGGGTCCTGAGGGTGCGACCAGTCAGCACCAGCCCCACGGGGGCCTTCCTTCGTTTTCTCAGAGTCCCACAAGGAGAGCACATACACTTTTGGTAATATTACTCTTAAACCCCCTTCGTTGCCAATTCCCACGGGAATTACTTGCCAAGGACTAATAAAGACCGGACTCGTGCCGGTCCCCGAGCCTCATTACGTCATTTCACGCTCTCAAGGTCACCCTGGAGAGCGGATAAAAGAAAAAATCTTTCTAAGTGAAAAAAATTTCGTAAAAATTTTCCATCAAGTTCAAACTCTCGATTGGATCTCCCTAAAGGTCAAGGGACTCTGCCAGCTCCATATCCTGTGCCGACGTCAGTTCAGGAGTGAAAATAAGTCTTTAGCAATAAACCGGAGTTACCGTCATCCTCGTGGGCCTCTATTTATGCGAATTTACATCTGTCGAGCTGTTGCTACTTTACCTTTTAAATGCTGCGGCCCACATACGAGCTCTACAGAAGGAAACGATTCTTCTCACATCTGTGAGAGAGTTCAACAGTGAAACTATCTTCTCGGGGCCGAGACAAGGGCGAAGATCAATTCTAAGATAGTCATTCAAATCCTTAGTAATGATTTCCATGCCGAATCGATTTTCAAAGTCCCCTGGGAGAATGTTCTCGTCGCATGAGCACACAGACGAAAAGGATATTTTCACCAGGACGGCAGATACACGCCGCTGAACAACATGCGCGCACACACGAATCGTGTAACCCGGGACCCGCGCTTCCATCCCCCTTGTCGAATCGCCGCTCCGCAGCCCTTCTATTTTTATCCCCTCCTACGCATTATAAGGCGGCTCTTTCCTCTCTTCTCTGCTCTTATCTATCAGAGGATTAACCTATCTCGGGCTTATTATTTCCCTGATCCACGGTTAAATACTCATATTTCAGCATTAAGGGAGAGAACCCCATAGAAAACGGGCTCTACACTGCCCTTGCCTATTCCCCATAACCCATGTATATAGATATATGCATAAGGTCCTCCGTATGTCTGCATAAAAACGCTGGTCACGAACGATCATAGTTTTTCCGATACTTTTCATAAATGCCCATTACGATTATCGCAAAAATACATAAATCGGTCACGAGCTCGATCGATAACTCTATCAGATCGGACAATCGTTGGAATCTTGAAAATCTTATTCCTTTGATAAAATTAAGCCGAATCGGTCGTTCGCGAATCATAAATCATTCCTGTCAAAAGTCCCTGCAATTTCGATCCTGCACAACTCTCGACGGAATCTCCTTAAGGAGGTTGCATCGCCAAATTAAAATATTCAAAATTTTATCAAATTTGGTGCTCACATTCTTCGACATCAAGTACACGAACCCAAATTCGTCTCAAATTTTCCACCAGATCGTTATCGAATAATTGAGAGATAAATCAAAGTTCTTCTCCATGCTGATGCACGTGAACTTTATTGTCGAATTACTCGAGTGGTTCAACATTTTTTAAATTATTATTATTACGAGCAACCAAAATATTTCATGTTACATTTCTCTAGATTGGCTGAGCGGAATCTCTTCGTCCAGGGACCATTCGACAGATAAAAAATCGTAGAAAATTCGCATCTAATACGAGATTTTTTCCTCAACCCTTTTCTTTGTAAAAAAGATTTAAAGTTTCTGTGACGTCATAAATTTTCTGCTTCCCTGAGTACGGTAGCTCTCGCGCTATCCTTTCTTTTTAACAAATGGCGTCGAGCCGATGCCGCGTCTCTTGATTCAAAAATATATTCATCAAATATCATCGAACTCTTTTTTTTTCAATTTTTTTATGTTTTTAACATGTTTTAGCTTTGCAACGTTGTGTACTCGTGATCCAAACCCCTTAGTAGAGGAAAAGCGTTGTTAGGAAACTCTGGTCACGCGCCATTCAGTCTCAAACGAAAAAAAAAAAGTAGTAACAAGTTTCCACAATTAGAGGAAATTTGCTGTTGTTCATTCATTTAGAATAACGACGTTGAACGGGTATATCGTAAATGAAAGTCTCCGGTGAGTGGTCGGAGCGGATCTTGGCAGTTTGTTTCCGTCTCTCTTTCCGCGAGAGTCTCGCGGAACTGGTCTCAGTACGGTGCGGAGCAACAATTTTCCTAGAGCCGCGAACGAGGCAGATAAATGTTCACCCTCCGGAACTAATTAGCATTTAGCATTTTTAATTCCTCAGAAAAGCCAGGATAGCCCTCCGGATATCCCGAGCGTTTTATCTCTATATTTTTGGAGGTTCGGTTTGTCCGGGGCGCTCGCGCGCACGCGATTTACCATCGTTGTTATATTATAAAACAGCCAAACCGGAAGTCTCTTGCGTTTCTCATTTCTATCTCTCTTTCCATCCCTCCGCCCACTTTTTTTTATATTTTTTACTTTATTTTTTTTTTTATTCCTCAATTTCTCTTTTTCTGCCAGACTCTCACAAGTTCAACTCGGAAACTGAGTCCCTCCATGTATCATAGGAACGTATGTGGTTATCCTACGTCCACGAAAATTCAAGGGCTTGTTAATACACGCATTCACACGTCCACCACCATAACGTATAGTCCTTGCAGGTCTATAGCTATGTATCCATAGCTATAGAGAGCCATTTATATGGATAACGAATACAGAGGTATAGAAAAACGTCAGAGAAGGACTCACAGAGAGGAAAAGTTGGTGGGGCGTTTGGAAGCGAACGGAAGACTCGGAAAGGGTGGAAAGATGGAATAAAATAGAGAGAGGATCGCGAAAGCTTCGATTCAGGCTGCGAACCGACGATCCAGCCAATTATAACAGATTTATAACCTGCCCTTACTATATACGCCGCTGATTCAACCTTTCGACCTAACCCCACCCCTCGAACAGTCAACCACTTGAATAAATTCCACTTTTTCCCCCTTTTTCCTTCTCTCTACCTTCCACAGTGCATTTCCCATTTGGTCAACAGGTTCGAACAGACTTTTGTCGTCGCGAGGACTCTGATCGGACCAGACTATGTGTGCAACGCAAAAAATACTGACCATGAGAACCAAAATATGTCTATTTTTTTGGAAACATTCCAAAAAAACTTTATCAATTTTTTTTTAATTTTTCGCGCCGATCTTTCTTGCTCAAAAAATTGAAGAAAAAAAACACGATCCCTTGCTCGTAATCGGCGACTCCGAAACCCTTCTTGCGTACAGAGTGGAGTCAATTACACGTACGAATATATAAATTGCGCCTCCTGTGGTCATGAATTTTATTTTCAAACTTTAAACGTTGTCGTTTCATTTGAATCCATTTTTTTTTGTTTCCGAGCAGAGATCGTGGGGAAAGTGTATTCTAACCCGATAGACACCACACTGTTCCAAATTTTCACTCCCAAAAATTGTAATGGAACAGATTTTCAAAATTAGTCTCTTCAATTTGGCCACTTTTCGACAATAAAATTTCATTTTTCAATTTTCAAAATCATCGCAATCGATTACTCGGGATCCTTTACCCCTAAAAAGTATGGTTCCAAGATTAATTTTATGCATTCATCGAAGGAATACAAAGTTTTGATAAGTCGAAGTGCAAATTTGCACCAGTGTCGTGAGTGCGTGACCTCAAAGCGAGTCAGGGGTTAAAAATCGAAGAAAATTCAAATCTACTATGAGATTTTTCCCTCAGCCCTGTGAGGACGATTCAAAGTTTCTGTGACGTCAGATGTTTTTTTTCTTCTGACTACAGTGCGTGGGGAAATTAAATTTAATGCGGAACGATTAATATTCAGAATCGATTAAATTACTTTGAATATAATTGTCGATTAACCCTCCAAAATCCAATAATGGAGAAGTCGTTGAAAAAAGAATGAAACTGGCGGACTCTGATCGCGCAAGGGCACAGAGGCTTAGTAATTTAATCAGCTAAAACTAACATCCGTCGATGTTTCGCAGCGACGAACCCCTCTTGCACACGCTAAAGTAGTCTCGTGCAATCCACACATATAACCGAACCGACCACCACTACCCTCTCGCAACATGATTTAATCTGCTAAAACGTCGAGCGCGAGCTGCTCGCTCTCGCTTACCTATAGCCACTGGGACGAGTCTCCAGGTTCTTATTCCATAGTCCAAGTACAAGAGACAAAATAATTTAAGAAAGTAGATACGTCTTTGTGGCCCGAGTGCACGACAAGCATGATGACCAAAGACTTTCGTCTGTACTCTTTTTCAGTGTGTACGTGTTGGTTATATTATATAAATATGTATGTGTGTGTATGGGTGTGTGTGAAGTTGAGATTCGTTTTCGTGACAGTCACCAACGCAATGCACGCTAAATCAGTGTGGATCAAACAAATACACAGCCAAGCCATCAAAACTTCTTCGTACTCGTGGGAAAAAAAATTAAAAGTTTTGAAAAATCCGGCATAATTAATTAATGCAGGAAAATTTAATTTCTTTCTACAGTACGTTGAAGTTTTTTTCCTTTCGTTCTCTGCGCAATCACCGAAAAGGAAATTTTATTGGAAAAGATCGATATTTTGATGAAATGAAAATATTGTCAAAATAACGAAAATTTTGAAATTATTTATGGGTTTTTGACGAAATTTCATTTCTAGTGACGTTGTTCGATATAATTTGCGATTCAGGTTGAAAAGTTGAGAAATTTTGAAAAAAATACGAAGAGGGATGGAAATGGTTCGATTCCATTTCTTTTTTTTTTTGGTCGATGAGAGAGAACTTGGATCCAGCTTGCGGATTCCCGGCAATCCCGTGTCCGAGCACGGGCAAGAAATTCATTTTATCGCAATGAAAATTGTTTCTGAACAGTAAAAATTGCTGAAAAGTCGAAATTGTTGATTGAGTTCGTTTTGTGATGATAATTTCTCGATTTAAATTTTTTCTGCGTTGATAAATTGGACTTGACTCTGTCGCTCGTATATAACGGGAGAGTTGACCTTTTGCGCAGGGAGAACGAGGGAAAGCAACTCTTATCAGGTATCGTGATCCGTCGCTGTATATTCGAGCAACTGCGGAGAAGGTTACGATCCTCTTTTGTGTAATGGTGTGCATGTGTATTTGTTTGTGCGGGCTATCGAGAGCGGAGGATCTATGCAATGCTGAGAAGCGATGGCGTCGTATGTACGAGAATAAGGACGAAGCCTGGGATTTTAGACATGTTTGTCAAGGGTGTGAGGGGTGCATAACACGTGGTTGGCGAGAGTCGGACTGGTATGCGTTGGCGGAGGGCTCTCTCGGAGCCACGTGGCTCAGATAACGGGATGGGACAGCCAGGACGCGCGAGCAGTGCCGTTTTCGAGCTGAGGCTCATTGGGCTCTTGGAAACCAACCCCCCGGAAAATTAAGTGCTCGTAACGTGTGCGATAACGGGGGTGCAAACGTACTTTCACTTTGTTGTATCTCGACGCTTTCTTTGGACTTTAATTCATTCGTTGAAATTGAATCGAAGGACAAACAATCGATTCTATTGATTTTGTGTCAATTCGTTGAAAACTTGATCAGAAAAATGTTGATCCACTGTTTAAGGAGGTTCCCTACATACGAAAATATAATAAGAATTTAATAAAATTCGGTGATAATATTCTTTAGCATCAAATACAATTAAACTATTATTTTTTTTCTATTTTTCGTCTCCATAGTTGCCAAATAATTTAAGTTTACAATATGCAAAATATATACCTATATACATCTGAATCCTGTGCTTATAAACTCTAGTGTCCAATTACTCAAAAACAATGTAGAAGAAAAATCTTTAAAAATGTGCATATTTATTATTTCTATTAAAGAGTATGCCCACGAGATTTCATTAAATTCTAATAATTTTGAATTTTTCCATGCTTTCAACATGGCAACATTGTTGTGCGTAGCCACCCTCCTTGATGGTGGAAACTGTAACGTGAGAATCTTGATAAATAAAAATTCTTACCTGTTTGGTCGAGGAGTCGATGAGCCTGACGAAAATGTCTTGTTCCTGTCTGAGGCCTGAAAAAGATAAAAATCCTTGATCAGTTCTGTCGAGATTCTCATTCACTGTATGAAACGTTGTTGTTCTTTTTGGTATCAATTACATAATGGAGAGTTTGTATGGGGGACGAATGTATGAAAAATGTTAAAACGCGGTCGTGCAGAGTGAGCACAGTCAGAAGAGACGAGGGAGGAGTGAAAAAGTGGTATATCAAAAAGTGTTTTCGCGATGCGAGGCATAGGAGGAGGAAAAAGCGCGGAGGGCAGATTGTCCGGCGGTTGTCGATGCCTGCATCTTCTCTGCTCTCATGGGACATATGCACAATCTCTGTTGTTCTCTCGTCGCGGTGCTTCTCCTCCAAAAGTCGCTCGAGCTCGGGCTCGTACAGCTTTTCGTATGTGTGTATGTTTCGGGACGTACGTAAGAAGGCCTCGATGAGCCAGGTAAGTGAGTATCGGTACAACTTGCCTCGGTGCCTTTAACGTGGCCGAAAATTCCCGCGGGAGAAAAACGAGCTTCAACCCTCTTTCCCCTTTCCTGCTGACCCCCTCGCTATATCGCAAAATAACAGCAAAAGCATCATCCCATATACTTCTCCTCGCAGTTTTATCTCATTTCTTAGTGCATGAGCTGCCAAGCGCGTACGGTTTATGGCCACTTTACTGTTTTCTTCTTACTCTCGCATGATACTTCAGTTATCCACATGTACGTCAATCTATTTATTTCACGTAAACATCTCTTACGATCTACATACACGAGTCTCTAAAAAAACGTCCAAAAACGTGGCAATTCTATACATTTTTTTTACTCGATAACTAAAATGTATTTTAAAAAATCTGCAAATTTGTGGAAATTAGAGGGTCGACGATGTTTTATTTGAAAATTCCAAAATTCTGTACAATTCGTATTTTTCTAGCAATTTCAACAAAATTCTCAGATAATGAAGAGCTCGTATGGATCAACCATCTGTGCAAAACGGGAGCTCTGTAGCTCAAACCATTCTCGGGTTATGAACGTTTGAATTTCATAGTGCCATAACGTACCCACACACCGACATCCGGACATTTTTTCTCCACATGATTTTTCGGTGTTTTGGGAAATTTATTAACATTGACATTGAAATCTAAAGAGAAGAAAATTTCACCATTGCATGGGTTCGTCTTTGAGGGAGGAAAATGTAAGATATGTAATTTACGAGGATGCTTTTTGTGGTTTTATCCAAAAATGTCGGAGCCAGAGAGATTTTGTCCAGCAGAGACTGTGCTAGCAAGTTCTGGAACTATAAAGACGGTACAACGAAGCAGAATGGTAGACAGAGAGGAAAAGCCTACTCGTTGCTTTTGGGTGTATCCACTCGTGTGTCCAGTATAAGCCAAATAATCCCGATATAAGACTTCAGGGGCTGATGCTGCGGCAACCGAGGCAGACTTTCCACTAGTCTCCTCCGCCAGCGAAGCTATTCATATATCTTGGTATATAAATATATAAGGATCACATAACGTTACCATGGATTACGATACTCCGGGCCGAAACTAGCTCACAAATTACCTCGAGAAACCGTCGTGGCTTACCGGAAGTTACCTACTCACATGGCACTGAGGTTTTCACATACGACTATTCTCAAGATAACTAAACCACCCAAAGCACATATTTCCATGTGTTTCTCCACCGAGGACATGTCATCGTAAACATAAAGATTACAAAATCCGTCATATATTTATGTATCTGTTCGGTGAGTCGGTCCAGACTACTGGATTAAACTATTTCTACATGAAGCGACGTCTGTTGGTCCTTCCGAGCGATCGGAACGATCGAGGCTCCCGAAATGACTGGTATAGACTTTCCCGAATGATTTACACGCCGATCAAAGTTCCAGATGCCGGCCAGAGTTGCTCGGAATGGCTTTAAGCCAATGGGTAAAAAAGAGAGTGCGTTGATGAACGCGAAACGAGGTATAGACTCGATTTATCAGATTGCCAGTCTGTCGAGGCTCAAAAGCATATCGATTTTCTCTTTACACCGATCTCATTCGATCGGGACATGCTCTGCTCGGATCGATGGAATGTCCGCGTGTTGGTGTATCAGCATAACTAGGGAATTCACTTGCAGGGTGGTCAGTGGATCGTCGCGCAGTAGACGAGAGAGCCAAGACTGATGGATGACGACAAAGCGAGTGTACAGCGCCAGTCTAGGTGATCTCCTGATTGCGGGCTTATACTTCGATCCTCCAATAATGATGATAGTCGTTACCCATAATTGGTATTGCTCTTATTACTCAAACCGTATATCGAACATTGTGCACTCAAGAGCTCTGGCAGTCGCCGGAGCACCAGTCTTTCGTTTTTTGTTTTGTTTTTCAACATTCTCTGTCACTCTTCTGGCATTTCTTTTTGCAGAGGGCAGATATATAGCGAGATATATTATCGATGGTGACGATTCTCCGCTGAAAGCTCTCGCAAGAGGAGAATCGGATGTGGACAAGTGTGGCTAGGCCGCAAAGTCGAATGGGTCGCGCGATCCGTATGCTGGAGAGAATGAAAAAGGGAGAAGGGACGAGCTAGCCAAGAGAGTCAGAGGCCGGTGAGTCGATGTGACACGACAAAAAGGGGTAGGACCCGATATGGGAGGAGACTTTGCTCGTCACTCGCGAGCAACGCGCCCGGGGAACGCTCCTTATTTATTATTTAATTATAGATTTATTGCTCTGGACGGGTGATCGGTGACGCGATGACGTGAAGCACCGAGACACCTGACGGGGAGTCGCGCGCCTCTCAGTTTCTTCCTCACTTCTGTCTGTGCCCGAGGACATCTCTGTGTGTGTCTCTTGATGGTTTTTCGTGTTGGTGAGCCTGCGATAGTGGACGATCCGGGAATCGGGCCGCGCTTTTGCGGAGCATCGTGTGCAACGAGAAACGACAACCAAACGCGACTGTGTAGCGTGTGCGCTCTCGCACCTCAATTTGTCTTGGCGAACAGAGTCGAGGATCGCGGACACAGAGTAAAAGAGATCGAACACACCTTCGTATATATATATATATATGCCCAACGAAACGTGCCACCCGCCGGTGGAATTTTGTGCATCAAACTTTTATAAACCGCGAGAGACAAGAATCGAAATCGCGAGAGCGCGCACACTCGATCGCGGAGATCGATCAAACGCGTTCGCTTCCATACATTTATTTCTATAGATCGGACAAACCGCGTTCACCGAGTTACGGGCATCGACTCAACTGTAAAAGGATATAAACGAGAGCCCGCGGAATTATACACGATGTGTGCAATCGTCGGATATCTGTTTGAAGGTTTTACCAGCAAAAAGGATATTCAATTACACTGACTCTACCATTCTGCTTAGTCAAGAATGAATTGCTAATCGAGAACTCGTTTAATATCATTTTATCCGCAGACATTATTGCGGCATACGCTCAGAAAAAAAAAACACTAGTTTTTCGAGCTGGCCAACAACTTGCAAACCCATTAGGATTAATTAATGTTTCATTTCCTTTCGTACCACATGCTTGACCTCAGTCCCGAAAACGATTGACATAAAGCAACGAGATCAAAAAACGATATACGAACCAAAATATCCAATTAAATAAATGAACGTCCCAGTAAATGATTTCGAGCAATTTACATCCTTAAGGAGGTTGGCTACATACGACATATGATAAGAATTCAATGAAATTTGGTGAGAATATTCTCTAGCATTAAATACGATGACACCATTTTTTTTCTATTTTTCGTTTACATACTTCTCGAATAATTTGAATTTACAATTTGCAAAATATGCACCATATTTTATATAAAGTTTATTAAATAATTTAATTTGATAAATAAATTTGATTTGATAAATTTAAAAAAATCAAAGTATAAAATATAAAAATTATATAAAATATGTAGCAGTAAGATATGTGAATCCTATGCTTTTGCATGGAAGTTTTGGTGTTCAATTATTCGAAAACTATGTAGAAGAAAAATCTTAAAAAATGTGTATTTTCATATTTATTAGTAAAGAGTATGCTCACGGAATTTCATCAAATTTGAATAATTTCGGATTTTTCTATGCGTTTAATATGGCAATATTGTTGTTTGTGGCGAGCCTCCTTAACGCGAATGATGGGACAGTAGAAAATCGTGACGAGTTTGATTTTAGTCCGGTATTTGTGATAGCAGAGCGATATCCTCGGGAGCGATCTCTCTCGCGTTTCTCGTTCTGCTCCTGGTATTCGCTCACTTTGCGACAGTCAGTTGTTTCTTGTTCGCGATGTTTGCAACACGTTTTAGTGTCCGTAGATGGGGCTCGGGCGGTCCCACCTCACTCAACACAGGCACAGGAAGAGCGGAAAAGAAAAAAAGACAGAAAGAATGAAGAGAGGCTTGTGCTCGTTGCTGACATGGTAAAAATCTCGCATTGATTGATCGGCATCAAGTTGCCGGAGCAAAAAAACGGCTGGATATTATACGCGCGTATACGCATACGTACACGTTTTACAGTAAACGCATGGAAGCGTTTACGCAGCTCCATTTAATTTATCTCCGTCTGCAGAGAGGAAAAGCAAAGATGATGCCTCGCGACTTCCCTCCATTGCAGCCTTTACAACAGAGAAAAGATAAAAAGATAAGATGCAACGCGAAGACGAAAGAAAAGCGACGGGAGATATCGGAGAACAAGAATCGAGCAAGAAGATAACGGAGAAACAGAAAGAAACTGCGAAGAACGAAGGACAGAGAGCTTTGTCGACAGAAAGGATTGAACGGATCACTTGGTTGGGAACTCAACAAACTCGCCTATATGGAGTGAAAAATTGCTGGCACGGGCTCAAACGACGGAAACCACATTTTGCTTCTGCTGTACTCTCTCCCTCTCTCTCTCTCTCTCTCTCTCACTCTGTCGCTTTTCCTCTCCTCATTTTATGTGACGTTGAAGTTTGCATCCGCTGGAATGCAACGGAATCCTATTTTTTCTGTGGCCATGCTGAATACTCAAATGCAGAATTTAATTGCGCCGATGAAACGATCGATTTTCGCGGCCCCCAAAAAAAGATGAAAAATGTGAATTTCGGATTTGAGAAAAAAAAATACAATTCATTGTCGATCTCGGTGGATTTCGGTCGAAAATTCCGGATGAAAATTGGCAAAACTTTCTTGAATAATCTTTGGAAGATTTTCGAAGGAATAAAGTATGAAAATAAAAGGCTCAAGGAAATCGTCATTCACGTCACACGAGATGGCACGTAATTCAATTTTATTTTTTTTTGCAGAATTTAATTGCGACGATATGAAACGATCGATTTTCGTGCAACAAAAAAATAAAAAAAACTTGAATTTCGCAGTTGAAAAAAAAAGAATTTATTCATCGACGGAATCGGAGAATTTCGGTGGAAAATTTATGATAAAAGTTGGCTAAAGTTTTGTGAGAATGTTTGGAGAATTTTTGAAGAAAAGTATAGAAATAAAAGGCTCGAGAAAATCGTCATTCACGTCACAGGATGCTGCACGAAAGTTAGGATGGATGATCAGAAAAACGGTCTATGTATGAGAGAATTTGAGAAACGTGAAATATGTCTGGGTCTCGCAGGGTCCGATGGTATCCCTTGCGGGATGCAAGGCGAAAAAAGAGTTTGGTTGGCAAAAGACCGCGGGGTTACATTAGTGGGGAGTCTGAGGAAGGTTCGCGACTCGGAAGAGTGCAGTCTGAAGTTTCTTCTTTCTCATTGAACGTGTTCATAAAACTTTTCTCGCGATTTTTCTGGTACAGGGCGCGATGTTGGTGCCGGGCGCGCGATTATCGTCAATTTTCTTATCGTCTTAACATTCGTGATTGTTTTTCGGACAGGCGCTACCGGTTTTAATGGATGCTGTATACGAATTGAGTCCTGTAAGCGGTCCACGGATGCTGGGAGGTATAGATATAGATATGAGATTAAATGGGAGAGAGCCAAAAAGCGCGGGTGCACGTTTCGCGCGTTCTAAGTCTCGGCGGACGAGCGGTATCTTTTTGTCGATTGGTAGAGCGCATCGGGGGCGAAAGAGAGGAGAAGAGAAAGAGAATGCGCGAGGGAGAAAGATGTTGAGGCGGTAGGAGTGACGTAAAATATGTCTCTGTTGCAGGAGCTCATCCCCTCGTGGCTTGCTCGATGGAAGATGCGTCTCGCGCGCCTGTTCCTTTCGTTTGGTCTCTCTCGTGTTGGCCAGAGGACACAGGACGGAGGTCTTGGAGTGTTCTTTGGGATCGGGAGCTTTTTAGCCGCCCTGAGAGACCGAGGCCGGGTGTCTGAACGGAATGTTGATGGCCCGTCATCGTCGCTTCGCACGGTCCATTATAAAGGAGCCCGCGGAGGAGCGCGCGGCACACGATGCGATTGGAGCCTCCAAAATATCGCTCCTTCTCTCTCTTCCTCTCGCTTTTTCCTCTTTAGCTATCGCGCTGCCTACTCTCTCGCTTGACAAACTCAGGCCAACAGGTTGCAAGCATAACTATATACGCAGTTTACTTATAGAGGAGAGTCGCGAGCCCGCGACCGACACCGATCGTTTATAGATCGATAGTGATCCTCGCCTTTCTTCCCTTCGCGCCTTTCTCTTTTTCTCCCCGACTTCCTCTCATTCTCGCACTCTTTCTCCCCAAGCCGAGAAGATATACGGACAAGAAAATACCGGACAATGTTTTGTTCACGTTTTAACTTTACTGAAATTCCATTTTTACTTTTATACGCACTTTTTTTTACTCCCACAAATATATATATATATATATCTATATCGGTTACTTATAGCAAAAGCCATTTATTTTGTCCTTCATCTTGATCGAGACATAAATTATTCGACAACTTACCATTGGCGTAGAGCAACTGGAGCCTGTATTGGATGCCGTTGTTGGTTTTTTGACCCTCCGATTCCTGCAACGTCACAAATTTATTTCATTTTATTTCTGCCCCACTACATCAAATTATTATTCTTCAAACTTATCCTAGTGATGACTCAAATATATTTTTATTTTATTTTTCTCAAAACGCCGAAAATTATAATAATTCTTAACTGTTTTTATTCCATTTTAATTGCTATTTTTAAATAATTAGATCAATCTTCAGGAGGGTAGCTACACACAACGATGTTGCCATTTTAAAAGCATAGGAAAATTCGAAATTATTAGAATTTCATGAAATTTGATGAACATACTCTTTTTTTTACTCTTTCAAACTAGTTCTGAATATTTAGTGTAAAATTTTATTTTATTCAATATTTATTTGATTATAAAATGATAAATAATATATCAATAAATGAATTAAATGAATTCCAATAATGAAATTATTCAATTTAAGTACAAAATAATTCAGTATTAAATATTTAGTATAAAATTTCATTTCATTTTATTTTAATTTGATTAAAAAATAATAAATGATGAATAAATAAATCCATAAAATAAATTAAGTTGTCAAATTATTGAATTTTAGTATAAAACGATTTAGTATTTAATATTTAGTATAAAATTTTATTTTATTTTATTATATTTCAATAAATAAATCAATCGAATAAATTTTAATAATGAAAATATTAAATTTTAGTATAAAATGATTTAGTATTAATTATGAATATACAATTTTTCTAAGATTTGCATTTCATCATTTGCATATTGCAGACTCAAATTATTTGACAAATGTGTAAACGAAAAATAGAAAAAAAATTGTGTCATTGTATTTGATGCTGAAAAATATTTTCACTAAATTTTATTGAATTCTTATGATATTGTCGTATGTAGGGAACCTCCTTAAAAAGGACTTTCAGTGTCTAAATATTTGATGACATTCAGATCCATCTGCAGCGGAATCAACGTTCCAGATACTTTAATTAAATGGATTACGAGCTAATGGTTGAGCTGATATGATAGGTTTTACATCGAGATATGTGTGTAACGTGTTCACTCCATCTCACGCTAATTATTAATTTCTTGATGCGTCGGGCTAGCAAAAGTGGAGTGCCATTACATAAATATCCATATATCGTGTTCTCTTCTGTATGGCGTGCCATGCATAATTATCGGATGGCTCAGCGTTGACGAGTCATGCGTGTTGCTGCATCCCGCGCCATATGCCTGACAGCCATGGGTAATGCATTTTCAACTACGTATCCCCTTGTTCGACTACCGCCCTAACCACCAGTATTTATTCACTTTGTTTTTCATGTTAGATTGATGAACCTTTATAATTTCATGTTTTTAGGCACGATCTATCAACCAACGTCAATCTATCGAAGTGTAGTCTCCTCTAATTAAGGACCTTGCGTCATCCACTCAAAATACCCAAATCTTTATCAAAAAATTTTCCTTAAATCGGACTTTCCGGAGCTTTCGAAAATCTGAAATTTTGAAAAATCGATGAGTTTTCTTTTTTTTAGGATTTTGGCCACTGGTAGCACCAAAAATATGACACGATTGCTATGTGCATAGAAAAATTCGAAATTATTAGAATATTTCATGAAATTTGGTTAGCATACTCGTGAGGATTAAATATGAAATTACAAATTTTATTGTTGATAAACGTCGGTCATCTGATCGCGTCCAGACCGCGACGATGGAAAATTAGGTTAAGAAAATCTCGCAGAGCATCGGGCCACATTGAATTAACACTTTGATATAATTTCTGTTAGGACATTTCTGCAAGGAGGACGTTAGTTTAGTCCTAAGTACTTTATGTGTCGAGACCAAGACAGTCGAGTGTCAGAGCCAGTGCTGCTGCGACTCTGTACGCTTTGAGCTCTCTCACTTGGAGGAGGAAGAGCCGCGTGGCGTTCGCACTGGCCGCAGGGGTTGATGTATGTCCTCGGTGCATGACCCTAATTAATAGGGAGGCCAAGCGCGATGCGACTGTCCGGTTGATGTGAATTATACGTACGCAGGTATTACGGAGCAGGAAACGTTATGTCGTTTGTGTGAGGGAGACTAAGGGAGTGCGAACTCAAGAGAGGATTAGTGCGAGGGAGTTGAGACGGTCGTGCGAGCACGAGGTGCACAATAGCCAAGGAGACAAGAGCAGAGATACATGTTCGTGGGGGGCGGGGGGGAGGGGGGGGGGGGAGCAACGGTAAACATTACATAGCAAACGTGAACATATTCATTTAGCCACATGTGCAGTTATGCACATTCAGCCTTTCAACATATTAATTCGTACGAGTAGATCCAGCTTTCCGGAAGTCACGATGTAAACACGAGCACGTGGTGCCACGTGCTCCAGCCAATTGATCGTTTTATATTAAACTATTCATGTGACGATTTTTATGTCAGTCTTATCGTTCCATGTCATAAACTTGCGAAGCTTTCTTTTCATACCACGTCATGCACTCGCACACAACCTGCTCCTTGCGACCAGCTACTCTGACATTTAGAATGTATGTCCCTGTCAGTTACGAAATTCGATAACGTTACCTCTCTGTATATTAACCAGGCCTATATAAAGTGGCGCGAATTCGCCCTTTTACCATCGGCACACACGGTGCATTATCGGGTTCTCGTGGATTTATGGCTCGGTGATTTATCGCCCTGGTGGGCTAGCCACCGCGTCTTCCTACTGGAGGAAAGTTGAAATATCGCTAGATAGAACCGTATAACAAGTGCCCTCTCCACTTTATGTTACATTTAATGCGATATATTTATATTATGTCTACGTATGTGGAAATTCACTCACACTCCGACTCTCCCAGTCGATAAATAAATGTTGTTTTATTTCCGAATGTCAAGGAAAATAAATAAATAAAACTTTATGTACTTCCATGGAGAACATTCTTACTCGAAAATAAATGAAGATAAACAGTTTTCACTTTTTTTTTTATCGTCTAGCACTTGCCGATAATATAATTTCCGGTTCACTATTCCCCAGAATTCCCAATTATTTCGCATAACATTCGAAAATCATGCATTTTTCGAGGTTGGAAAAATAAACTCGTGACATTTAATGACGTTGGCTCCGACTATGATTCACACTGGAACGAAAATTTTGTTGGAAGCGATCGATATTTTGTTGGATACGTTCAATTAAAATGGAAAACAAAATGAAATTAAAAAAAAATAGTCATTGTAGCAGGAAATATGGAAAAAAGTTTCTTTGGCAAGAAAATTTTTGTCATTGTACAATTTTCAGAATTCATGACAATTTTCGTACTGATTTTCTCTTTGGATCCTTTAAAAAATTCGCTTTATTATGATTGAAAAGAAAATTTTGTTGGAAAAGATCGATATCTCGTTCGATACATTCGACTAAAAACGTGTTTTTTGAAAAATCTTAAAAATCTAGAAATATGGAAGAAAGTTTCTTCGGAAAGGGAATTTTTGTCATCCCAATCGTAAATTTTGCTGACAGTTTTGTGAGAAATAAAAAATATTGTGAAAATTATGATTATTCATTAATTATAAATTATTTTTAATTCATAAGATATAAAAAAAAATGTATTTGTATTAAAAATTTATTGAAGAAACAGCGTGAAAAACAAAATCCTGAAGACGAGTTCGTCCAAATCTCGTCTTATAATCTCCTTTCCCTTTTTGAGAAGAAAGACGTCACTTGTTTCCAGCGGTCTCGTAACTCGAGCTAACTCCCGATAAAACTCATTGAGCAATTTCTGATACAAACTGCGGTATAACTCCGTTGAGGAATAACAGATTGACAGGCTCGATCATCGATTTACTTCCCTTAAACAGTCATACTAATTGACCAATGGGAAGTTGAGCTCTAACGAGCCATGTTATATTACAATTGAATACAGCTCGTGCAATGTTCCAGTGTGGGATCCATAAATCGTTACGTCTGGGGCTACACTTTATTCTTCAAGACTGGATCGTGTTAAATTGGACGTTTCTTTTTTATTGCAATTTCGATTGTACGTCAACAATGGGGCATCGAGTCGTGAGAGAGTTGAAACACTTCCACATACTTTTTCATCGTTTTTCCACGATCCAATGAAAAACTAGGCACGTCCATATCGTAGATTTTTTTTGTTTTTCAACGAATTTTCCATTAATTAGTCAAATTTTTCGGGAATTGTGTTTCGGAGGCCACAAAAAAATTGTTGGTGCGTTAAGTATGAGTATGATTTGTAGGAAAAATGCAATTTGCTGGAGTCGATGCTTGGAGATAATAAAACTAAACTCGATTCCCAGGAATGGTGATAAAACGTCAATTATTCGAAAGCTCGAAAGGATGTCGTGCATGAGCACGACACTCGTGTTATATGAATTATATTTACAGAGTGGAATTTGTGTCTCAAAATTGCAAGCCTACACGATGCATCTATGATGAAAATCATTGAAAATGAAATTTAGTAAAAAAACGTCGATATTTTGTTGATAACGATGAACTAAATATTTTATTATAATTTCAACATTTTCGTTATTTTGACAATATTTTTCATTTATAACGAAAGTGTCAACAAAATTTACGATTTAAATGACAAAAATGTACTCTCCGAAGAGACTTTCTTCAAGGTTTCGCGCTACAATGACGAAATTTTTGTGATTCTTTTAAAAAACGTCCAACAAAATATCGATCTTTTCCAACAAAAAAGAGAAAATTAGACTTTGGCATGGAGCGAAGCAAAGTCATGCCATTTTTTTCGCGGAAACAGTCCCTGGGACCCACGCCATCACGAAAATTGAGGTTTTCGTTTATTTGCAGATTGGCTCTTAAAATATTCGGAATAATACGTAAAAGCAAGAATAATTAATTCCATCTGTGCGAACGACCATAATCTTTGATCGATTTGGACAAGGGATCGCTCGAGCATCGATAGATCGCGTGACCAAAACTGACGAGCACGACTCCATGCTCTCTATTCCATATATTTCCGACATAATAAACGTAACACCAATCGGAGCTTCGAGAGCGTTCGTACAGCAGGAAATCCTCTTCGTGACGTGTCCACGAAAATATTGTTGATTTTTTTATCGCGGTCATCGTACCCAATAGAGAAAATAAACGAACGGAGTGTGCGTATGGCCAACGTTTACGTGTACGTCGATTCATAATCGTACAAAGTGACAATTAATAATTGAACGTGTGCCCCTGTTCTCTATCTCCTCGCCCCTCCCTTCCCCACATCTCCCTCTCGCAACCCTTTTTTCCTTTTTTTTCTCTTCATGGGAAAAGCGATTATCGAGATAAACGGGAGAATCTGGACACGGAGCTCGACCCAATATTTATCGCCCGACTGATTCGCTGAATCCTGTCGAAAAATATGCTCCGCTCTTCGTCGCTGTTCCAACTAATTTTAACGATCCGTTCGACTGCCTGAATTTTCTCGCACTAACTCTCAGGTACTTGAATTATTCCGCATGAATATTCATTTCTATTGGACACGATTATATTTTCCGCTTGAGCTATCGGGCTTCGGCTTTTTTTACGACGAAAGTATCAGCTTGAAAAATAAAGAGGAGAGTGGAATTTGAACGAAAATCATCACCTGGACGGTGCTCGTGAAAATTTAATTAATTTTTATCTTTCCTGCTAATTTTTTGACAATGCGATCGCCCAGTTTTAATTACGAGTACGAAAACATTTTTTGACTTTTGAAAAACCAAGTTGGAGGGGTTTCCAATTGTCAAACGTCACTCCGGTCTCATGATTCTGAAGTTTGCAACGTTGAGATTCAACGAAATTTTTTTTTTTTATCAATTATTTATTTAATTTTGAAAATAATGGAAATTTTTCGTGGACATTGAGTTTTTTGGCCGGTCATCAAATATTGAATAATAATTATGGGCTCAGATGTTCCTGGACAGGAGGATGGAAAAGGTCCAGAGCCAAGGGGACCGCCACGGTCGATTGAACGAAATCTCTCTTCACCTCGAACGTGCAAGCTCCTTTTTCATGAATTTCAAATACTCTAGTGCACCACGATTCAATTGATACATATCCGTGTTCTATGGGTTAAGAATATATAAATATGTATTTGCGTTTCGTACACACTTGACTCACTTGATCCTTCTCCACGAAACCAATGAAGGCTGTTCTCTCGATCTCGATCGGTTGACCAACCCTGTCGTAAAGGGCGATCACGAAGTGAAAGAAATTGCTCTTCCGCAAATTGCTCGGTGGCTGTTTCTCGAAGTGTGCTTTTCCAATTCCAACCCTGAAACAAGGAAACAAGAAAATTTGTTACGAATTTTTTTTTTTTCAATTGGCCAACGCTTAGTTTCGAAATTTTCGAATAAAATTTCGAAGGATTGTCATTTTTTAACAAAATTTCAATTTTTTTCGTTTTTTTTTTTTCATTGAAAATAAAAAAACGAATTAAAAATGTTAGTCACGAGTAATCCGGTTTGGTTCGAAAAATATTTCGTCCTGCTCATGAGACCGGCGTATGTTTACGAATTTATGTAAAATAATCCTTGGCGAGTGTCCAGTTTTAGGGAAACGGTGGGACAGGAGAAAGACAAACGAGGTCAGGAGGAAGCTCGTCCGTTTTCCATGAGGGTGAGAAAACAGAGCTCAGGTGGACTCCAACGCCTTAAAATCCCATTAAGGGCTCATGTGTAGAGATTAGGGTTGGTCGACGTCGCCCAAGCTTTTGTGTGCGACCGGCGTCTTCACGTTACGGTGTGCTAGTGAATGGTTTTCTTTCGTTCACCAGTTCGCACGTGATGATGTAATTTCAATCTCAAATTCGATGATTTTCTCGTCATTGACATTTTATCATTTTTTACCATTTTTGGAAAAAAAAACAACGCCGTTTTGGTAAAAATTAATTAATCAAAATATTTTTCCATCAATTTTTATTTACGATCGAGCTGATTTGGATTTTTGGCTTCAGGTTATATCGATATTTTGTTGACTACGTTCGACTGAACGCATTTTTGAAAAAACACGAAAATTTTGTCACTGCAGCGCGAAATATTGAAGAAAGTTTCTTCGGAAAGTAAATTTTTGTCATCCCAAACGTGAATCTTGCTGACAGGTACGTTGGAAATGAAAAATATAATCGAAACGACGAAATTTTTAAAATGATAAAAAAAAAATAAATGCTTCACCGTTTTCAACAAAATATCGACGTTTTTTGACTGAATTTCATCGTCGGTGTAAACATTTCGAGCAATTTACTTGCAGCCGTCGTTCCTGCCAGAAAAAATTTCCGCGTATTGACCTTTTCAATTTTTCAATTTTTTTTTAGGCTCAAAAGTGAGCCCTTAAAAAATTGCAGTTTGTTTATTAAAAAGACTAGAACGTTGTATATGGAATTATGTAAAAGTAGATCGGATGGAGTTATAAAAAGAAATATTTACGAGCTCCAATGGGAGAGAGGAGTGGGAGCGCGGAAGTTGGAGGAACAAATGTTTCGACAACTTTGAGAAATAATATCTCCAGTGCCCAAGGATATTTCCGGGCCTGTTGGCACAAATGGGTAGAATGGCGCGGGCGCGCATAGGAAAAAGGGAAGACGGGAGATTCACGGTGATCTCTTGGGAGCGGCCATCCCTCAACTTCGAGATCTTCGTACCTTCGTACTGCTTCGCGTTCGCTTTGAGGGCGGTTCGTGAATGCAGTTGTTCGCTCCTCCATACAAAAGATCTCGTATAAGCGTATATATATATTTATCCAAGCATTCGAGATGGAGGACACGACGTACGGCACATCGAGAGACACACGTAGAAATATAGGAGTGAGGAAAAAAGCTCGGAAGACGCTTCATAACCGAGAAACAATTTGGCGACAATTTTTCAAGCTGTCAAAATAGCATATACGGGGCTCATCCCAAGGGAGTATTTTGGTCAGTGCCCGCGCTACTTTTTCTATTACTATACAACATTGCCATGCCTTCCGTTTTTATTTTCCACGCCAACTTTCCTGCTGAATTATTTTGAAAATTACCCAAGCGCGGGGGCCCAAAAATTAACGACAAAATATTTACAAAATCTTCGTACGAGGGGAGGAAAAAAATGATTGAAAATATTTTCCGGGAGTCATTTTCCTCGTAAATTTTTTTCTCATCGACTGAGAATATTTTAATAAATAAAAAAAAAAAACATTTTTTACACGTTGCATCTATTTTTGAAAAACGATATTTCGGGAGGGCGTAAAAAATTCTTTACAACTACGCTATTACATAAAAAATCTACACATTTTAAAATCGCTGCTGGAAACTCGAAGCCTGGGGATTATGAATGACCCGTCAAACTTTGGGCCGCTCAAGAATAAAATTCATTGACATATGTATCCGCTCCAGGGCACGGAAACATTTATATTTTCGAAGGAAAAATGTGTGACCACATGACTAATTAGTTTGTGTTGAAATTACGTCGACTTGCTATATTTAGGAATTCGAAGAATCGATTAAGCGGGAAATTCTCGAATTTCGTCGTTTTTGGTGAAAAAAATCGATTAGATTTTGATAAAAATTAATAATTGCCTGATTTTGATTTATTTTCTCTTTTGGCTATCGTGGAGGATAAAGGGGATTCGCTAAATTTTCGAGGCCGTGTGAAAGGAGAGAGTACGAAAACTTTGATTATGAAAATTCTTGTCCCTCAGGGACGAAGCATAGGCTGGATTTTGTCACCTCTCTTTTACCCGCAATTAAGCCGTCAGCCTGAATAATTAACCCAGTCCAAGCCGAGGCGCCCAGGCATTTACGCTTTTTCGGGAGGATATTGAGAGAAGAATTGCTGCGGGAACGGGGCCCTTAACGCGTCCCTCTATTGTACAGACGAGACCACATCAAGTTGGAGTGCCGAGACGATCTTACTTTTTTTTCTTCGGTGACAAAAGCGGCGTACAGTGTAAACGTTTGCCAGGCTGGGATGTCGGGTTTGCGAACTAACTCTGACGCGGAAGGCGTTATATCATCTCGTTATTTAAAAGCCCGAAAAGCACAGGGTGTTGGGTAAACGAAAACTCTTTTATACCCGGCACGGAACCATAAGATGCTGCTATTCTCCGGGGCTGTTAAAAATTCAGTGTCTCTTGTATGGAAAAAATCTCAGGAGTATTGACCACACTGAGAAAACAATTTATTTATAATAAAGAAATATATTCGGTTGGTACTTTTGTTGGAAATTTCATTAATTGTTACGAAATTTGTTAATGACCAAAAAATATCTTTGTTATCACGATCAAATTTCATGGGTAGAGGCATTTCCTTGGAGATGATGATTTTTGTTCGATCGTTTTTATTTCCCGTAACTCAGTAGCTGTTTATGGTCATCAAAGTAATTCGCTATCAAGAAAAGTTACATTTTATCAAATGATTCATTTATTCACTATTGACAAATGTTTGTTTGAGACAATCGCGAGAGGTTCAAATAAATGATTCATAAACTGTTCAAAGACGACTGAAAATGAAATTTTGTCAAGAAACGTCGATATTTCGTTGACAACGGAGAATTAAATATTTTTTAATAATTTCAAAATTGTCATTATTTCGACAATATTTTTTATTTCTAACGAAACTGTCAGCAAAATTTACGATCGAAATGACAAAAATTGACTGTCAAAGAGACTTTCTTCAATATTTCGTACTGCAATGACACCATTTTGGTGATTTTTTTCAAAAAACGTTTAGATGAACGTATCCAACAAAATATCGATCTTTTCGAAGAAAAATTTCTTCTCCGTTCATTTACTTCCCGGTATGAAACTTTATACTTATTAGCAGTTAAAAAATCCTAAATAAATCGTTTTCTCAGAAGTAAGATTGTCGAAAGGTTTGGATAATGGATTAGATTTCTTTTGGTAATTGGCATAGCTGAGCAGTGGCATTGACAGGGTAAGCATCAGAAGAAAAGCAGAAAAAAGGTTAATCAGAGCTTGGGAATGAATCTATTTGTAGTTCATGATGTTCTGTATAGATGGATGAGGGTATTTTTGGATTACAAGTACGTGGCGTGCACGTTTGTGCATATTTAGCGAATATGGGTCTCTGGAGAATAGGATGGATGTTTGTGCATTATAGTTATAAGGTGTATCGGTTTCAATTGGAGTTTGGTGCGGGTGGGGGGCTGGGGAGGCATTTCGTCGAAGGGAAAGGGTCGAGTACTTTTGCCAGTGACGTTCGGCGGTTAAAAATCCACCGAGCATAGAAATTGCATTATCGTGGGGGCGTGCGGCGACGATAAACCAAAGCCGCAGTGGCGGGAAGAGGAGGCAAAGTTTGTCTATACATAACGGAAATACAAACATACGTACAGATGCGAGAAGAGCAAGTTGGAGAGGACGAATAGTACGCGCGGACAAAAGAGAGAGAGAGAGAGAGAGAGAGAGAGAGAGAGGAACAGAGTTGTGCTGGTCGCGAAGCTTTCCGAGCGGAAAACTGAATCGACTGCCTCGAAAATGAATAGCGGCAGTTTTGCAGCACATTTGCGAAATAAATGATGGTATCGGCGGTGCGTTTGTCACGCCAACATAGACCTGGGTGGGATATGCCGATCGACCAACCCCTCCGCATGGTTTTGTGTTCTCTCGCAACCGCACATGCCTCGACAAGCGCGGGGGTAGCGTTGCGGGGGGTTGAACGTGCGAGACAGGGAAGCAAAATAGTGAATCAACGTCGGGATATACGGAGAGAAAGAGCGAGACGAGGAGTGTGTGATGGTCGAGGGTCGAGCAGGTCTACACATTTGAGAACGACCGGTGTTGCAGGGGGAAGGGAGGGGGAGGGGGAGGGGGGGGCTTAGAACATGGGGGATGAAGCGAGGAGCTCCGTGCATACTCTATATAGGCGGCGGGTGCGCGGGGAAGAGGATACCAAAGGGTTGGGGGTGATGTACTGCCCGTGTCGATAATTATCGGTGGCTGATTAACCGGCCGCTGGTTCGCGCCCCATAACTCTAGACGTCCGATTATTTTGCACCGTTTGCCATGCACCAATTCCTATAACGTAACGTGGTTACATCGTGTACGCTATAGCGTTGCTACAACGAGAGCACAGTATGGAATTATGTAGCACAAGCAAGCACACACAAGATCGCATGGAGTTTATTGTCGCACGAGCCAAAAAGCAGGAATGCGTTGCTATACGTCCGGTTACGTCGGAACGACGATGCACGGCGGGATACTGTTGCAGTTTTCCGACTCGTGATTGATTGCAAGGGAAGTTTGTTCCTCAAGCCCATGGACAAACGGTTCGATGTGCGATATTGTAAGAAATACTTGGAAAGGAAGAGTCCACGAGATTCTTCAGATGTAAATGCTCGCGCGATGGGAAACACGAGGATCAAGAGATCAATACGTCGCGCATTATGGACCATTGCCGTTTTCCTTTATACACGCGTTCAAAGTTTTTCCCTGCCTCCGGAAAATGGAGCAAAACTGAAGAGAAGATTTTGTTGGAAAAGATCGATATTTTGTCGGATACGTTCGGACTGAACGTTTTTTTGAAAAATTACAAAAATTTTGGTATTCCAGGGCGAAATATTGAAGAAAATCGCTTTGGAAAGTAAATTTTTGTCATCTCAGTCGTAAATTTTGTTGACAGTTTCGTTAGAAATAAAAACTATTATGAAAATAACGAAAATTTTGAAATTATGAAGAAATATTTGGTTCACCGTTTTCAACAAAATACCGAGGTTTTTTGACAAAATTTCATTTTCAGTGTATCGTCGGTGCGAGAGGAAAACACAACGGTTATCCGGTGACGCGGTGCGAGGAGTTCGAATGGTGCATCGAGAACGAGACGCTAAAGGGCTATTCGAGCTGAACTGAAAAAGAGATGGGCGTGAAAATGCGACGAGTGGAGAAACGAATGCGAGGCAAAAGCAGGGGCGGAGAGAAGCCTGCAAAGTAGAATTTGGTAGTGTATACACGAGCGAGGCAATTTAGCAGCTCCGAATAATTATAATCACGCGGCGAGAGAGCACTTCCCGCCAATATTCCTCTATTAAGCGGCTATTTTTCGCGTCATTTCGTTCTTCCTCCCATTCCCGGGGCTTTCGGAAGTTTCTCTCGCTCTATCCCTATCACCGGACCCGGCCGAACGAACCAAACTACCGTGCGGCTCCACACGCACCGCCATATACTCAGCGCGTGTTGTTATAGTTATCGTTTTCTGCTCCGTTCTCACATGCGACCATTTTCGGTACTTTGGTCTACAATCCAATATTTTGCGTGTATGCGAAACTCACGTTTTACACAGATACGTGTATTTTCCACAATAACGAACGCACGCACGCAAACCCACTCACGCTTACCCACGCACACACCGACACAGATATGTGTTTGCATTTTCACTATGGACCCCCGCGGACCTGGTTCCTCTCTGAATGCCTCAGCATGCCGAGGTGATAATTACATGCTCGATCCCCGTTTATCGTATAATTTGCCACGTGTACGCTTTTCATAGCCGATAACGATATTCGCCGTCGGATACACGCATCGTCTAACCCGGGACGTTTATACATATTTACTCTCACGAATACGAACACACACGCGGATCCTGCGACGACGAGAGAAAATCGCTGCCCTCTCTCGCTCCGTTCAGCCCTCTCGGTCTTCCTGATCTTGTCGCGATTTTCTTCACACGCTCGTGTCCGAGCGGATCCACGCGATCACTCATTACACGCTTGCAAATCGGAGTCCCGGAGGCTTGGACGATAATTTTACCATTTTTTCACGTCTTTCGCTGCATTCACTGAGAAAACGATTTATTTATATGTACCAGGATTTGTTGACTGCTAACAAATCTAAAGTTGTATATCGCGAAATAAATATTTTTTAACAGTTAATGAATCATTTATTTGAGCCTTCCGCGATTTTCTGAAATAAACACTTGTCAATAGTTAATAAATTAATCATTTGATAAAACGTAACCTTTCTTGATTGCAAATGATTTTGATGACCATATAAAGCATCTACTGAGTTAAGGAAAATAAAAGCGATCCAACAAATCATTATCTTCAAGGAAATGATATGGCTATGAATTTAGATCGTGATAACAAAGATATTTTTTGACCATTAACAAATTTAGTAACACTTAATGAATGTTTGAGTAAAAGTGCCAACTAAATATATTTCTTTATTATAAATAAACTGTTTTCTCAGTGCGTGCAAAAAGGATTTGCATGGAACTCCACCGATTGATGGATCTTGAATTTAGAGCTCCACATCCACGTCTAATTTGTTGCGCCGAGAACTTGATCGCGTATTCACGCACTTGTGTTTATATACGCGTTGGAGCAAATGTTAAAAGCTTTGGCGACATCGATTAGTAGGAAATATAATAAACGATATTTATGAGGTATAGATATATATTCTCTTGGCTATCGTTAGCATTCTCTGTATAGGAAAATCCGGGCGTCAATGCCATTAGCTTTTTGAAACGATCGGGCATTTTGGTGTGGAGCGTTCGCGTGAAGCGAGGCCGTAGGGGCCGACGACGAGAGAGCCGCCATTTACGCGTTCTGAATTATGCCCCAACGCATGCACACCCCTTTCGCATATGAGCGCATGGAAAACATATATACAGACGCTTGCGTGTGCCTCACATATATATATATATATATATATATACAGCAGCTCACACTCCTATAGAGCGAACGCCACGGGCGCGCACACTATACTTGCGGGGGTACACGCGGCAATCGCAAAAGCGCAGAATTACAATAAATCCGGGGGTAATGCACGAGAGTGTCGGTGTTAGTTATTGCGAGAGTTGGTCCAGAAAGCTCGCATAAGGGTGCAACATATTATATAGCCTGGCAGTTGTAATAACTACGACTAAAGCTGCATAGTGTTTACCAATCTCGCTTCTGGACCGTGCGCGTCCGATAATTCGGAAATTCATTATTTATCTACTGTTGATAATGAGCAATGTGTAATACCTTCCGGTTTATATTCGCGGGAAATACTCGGCGAATAAACTCGTCGGACAAGCTCTTATAGGAATAAATTTAAATTTACTGCAAGCTCACTAAGGGTAAAATTTGTTAAATACGTCCGACTAAACATTTTTTTTCCGATAAATCACAAAAATGTTGTCATTGCTGCGGGAAATATTGAAGAAAGTCTCTTCGAAAGTAAATATTAGTCATTTGAATCGTAAATTTTGTTGACAGTTCCGTTAGAAATGAAAAATATTGTCGAAATAATGAAAATTTTTTAATTCTTATAAAATATTTAGTTTTTCGTTTTCAACAAAATATTCGACGTTTTTCGACTAAATTTCGTTTTCAGTGCACTCCAGCGATTTTAATATAATTCACTAAATTACTCGACCACGGTCGTTCACGGAAAAAAAAATTTTGTTGGAAAAGATCGATATATTTAGTTGGATACGTTTGGCTTAACTTTTTTTTGAAAAATCACAAAAATTTTGTCATTCCAGCCCGAAATCCTGAAGAAAGTTTCTTCAAAAGTAAATTTTCGTCATCCCAATCGTAAATTTAATTGACAGTTTCATTGGAAATGAAAAATATTGTGAAATAAACGAAAATTTGGAGATTATAAAAAAATATTGAGTTCACCGTTTTCAACAAAATATCGACGGTTTTTTGACGAAATTTCATTTTCAGTGTTTGATCCTGTGGAAAGTGTAGTTGACTGAGTGTTACGTACTTTCATAAAAAGCTCGGAGCATTTTATACGATTTATCCAAAAGTTGCGTTATATCCGGTTAAGTTAAGAGTTTTATAACATCGTTGGGAATGAGATGAAGCAAAAGGGGCGAAGCTGAGCTTCGTTGCTTCTCGCGCGTCGAGCCACCAACGCGCGAAACAGCCTTTTCACTCGATAACTTTGTGCGGTGGGGTCAGGCGAAAAACACCGTGTCTTTGTCTCTTTACACACGCTCCTTCCCTCTCTCTCTCTCTCTCTCTCTCTCTCTCTCTTCTCTGATTCTCTCTCAGTCTCTTCGCCGCGCGTTTGTGGGTTACACTCGCTGACGTTTCTTCCAGGAGGAAACTTCACGGTTAAATCTTGGCGACGCTCCTTCCGCAGTCGCTTCAATGTGATAACACAGGAGCTGTCGAAGAACTTGCCGCACTTCCGAGATTCTTTCTCCTCGGTTTCATTCTGCCGTCGTTCACCGACAAAATTTCCTCGATCTTGTTTACTCCGGCTCCCGAAATAAACGCCCCGAGACTTTGTCACAATAAAAAAGTTTACCGGAAACATTATTATCGGCGAGGCGAGTGAATACTCAAGTTTTTTTGTTTATTCAATTTCGACTGATTTATGAAAAACTCCGATCATTATTTCGCGCGAATTAAATTCAGTAGAAACGATCAGAGGAGTGTCCCGAAACGTACGATCAAAATCTTTACCGTTACATTTCTCTAGATTGATTAATATATTCTCTTCAACCGAGAACCATTGGATAGATAAAAAATCGTTGAAAAATCACATCCAATATGAGGTTTTTCCCTCAACCAGTTTCCCTGTGGATCTAAAGTTTCTGTGACGTCATAAAACCCCTAATTTATTGTCTTGAAGTTCGCATCGTTGGAATGCAACGGAATTCTTTTTATACTTCAGCAGAGTCCATAATTATTATTCAATATTTGATCTAGACACTAAAACGATTCTCTTTGGCGTCCCAAAAACTCAATCGACACGAAAAATTGCGACACGAAAAATTGTCATAATTTTCAAAATTTGATAAATAATTTATAGAAAAAATATTTTGCGTTGAATCTCAACGTTGCAAACTCCAGAATCATCTTATTTATGACGTTTAAGTTTGCATCGTTGGAATGCAACAAAATTCTCTTTTTTCTTCAGCTGAGTCCATAATTATTATTCAATATTCGATCTAAATACTAAAACGATTGTCTCCGGCGACCCAAAAACTCAATCGACACGAAAAATTGCCATAATTTTCAAAATTCAACAAATAATTCATAGATAAAATATTTTTCGTTGAATCCCAACGTTGGAAACTCATCCTTTTGTACTGTATATAAGAGAACGGCAGCTCTGCTGCTACTTTTTTTTGTTTTTGTTTTTTTTTTAATCCTTGGCGTCAAGCCCATAGGGCGAAAATGGAAGAAAACGTGGAAAAAAAAGTGGGAAAATATTGGAAAAAAATGCAGAGAAGTGGAATGAAGCGCGTTGGCGAGCAAAGGGCGCTAAAATTCTCAATTACATTAATTCGATTCCGGTTTCGGTTAGTCCCTGGCGTGTCACGATATACCCCGACACGAGGGGTTAGTTAAAGGGAACCGCTATTGGATTAAAGGACCGTGAGCTGGCGCACACAGCAGCTCGCTCGCGCGCTCGGGTCGGTGCGATCCTGGCTTTACCTTCGGCTCGCGCTCTCTACTCGCTCACCCTGTCTGCCACCCCCGCTAGCTCGTTCGTTCGCTCTCCCGTATCTGCACCTTTCGTCGTTTGCACGTCGTACAAATCCGTTAAGCGTGGCTGCAATAAACCGCGGCTTTATTGTTCGCCAGTGTGACTTCGTGTGTTAGGTACTTACTTCTATACTCGCCTGGCTCTATATACGAATATAGAACGTAGCCGTTACTACGTCGTCACGTCTGCTATGTTCTCGCGTTCGATCCATCGCCATGGAATACAAGAAACGAGTTTCAAGCCCTAGTCCCACTAGCCAAGGAAACGCGATTAAAAAGTTATACTGAATTAACGAATTGACACATTTTCAAGGCCTCCACTGGTTACTTATCAATAATGATGAAAATTTATGCTGCTAAATATTTCTGGGGCGCGAAAATCTTTTTGCAATGGGGATCGACATATTTAGGAGTCTCTTGCGATTCATTTTGTCGGCTCCATTGACCCCTGAACATTTTTGATTTGTTTTTTTGTTTCGCAAAATTTTAATTTTTTTTTTTTTTCCCATTTTATTTTCATGGAATCTTTGTCACTATCGTTTTGTCGCGGAATCGAAAGGAGAGCCGCATCCGTCGGCGACCACCGACTGCCGCTATAAAACGTTTTGACTCCCTCCCTGCGATCAGGGGCTTAGGGATTTCCCTGAAGCATCTTATTCGCTCAGTCGGAAGGATTGAAAGTTTAATACTCACGATGCATTGTCAGCAAGTGTCGGTTGTGGCCAAGCACGCGGCACCGGTTCCTCCTTGAGGATCTGCCGCATATCCTGGGGCGCAAAAACAAGCGGCGCTCGTGGATGGTGATGAGGAGGAGGCGGAGGTGGTGCAACGCTCGCTCCATACAATTTTCTTCCCCAATGTCCTTCGAGCTCGACCGGACTGCCACCACCTCCGGTTGCTCCGGTTCCACCGCCGGCACCCAAACCCAACCATGGTGACCCCCCAGCACCCACGATCGTGGAGCTGGGCAGGAGACCGCTCCACTCGTCGGAACGCGTGGTGAGGCCGTAAGAAACCTCCTGAGGCAACAGGCTTCGTCCTTCTTGCCGCCACCAGCCAACACAATCCCGCGAAGAGTCTCCCGCTATGTGATTTCACGACTACCAATCTAAGCCAACTCGCGCACACGCCGTAAGTGACATTTGACCTTTATTCCAAAATCCAAAACACAACCAACCACTTGATTTTTATTTTTTACTAAATTTGCGAGACTACGATTTCGTGGCTGACGACATCTGGCGGGGTTGACGAGTTCCCTTTTCCTTCAAGGTCGTTCATGTACCGACTTCCACGTGAACGTCCCTGGATGACCCCCACATGCAGAGTTTTAATTATTCTTGCAAACCAGGCCGGATTTTCAGAGTCAGAAAAAACGAAAAGACGCAGAATCCCAGTATTTCAATTCACTTTTCACACTCGTACCGATCTCGTCATTCTCGAAGTCTTTTTCTCCATCGGTCCTAGAAGAAAACTCGGATTTATAAATCTAATTAATTACTCCGTTGTATTTTGCACAATTCACTGTCCGTACAGCCTCCCGAACGGTCCTTAAGCACTTATCAATTTGCACAATCACCCTCTTTGTCGATTCACTCGCGCACTGCTCCGAAAAAATCCTCTACACCCGGTCATCGGGACTCATCAATCGTCATTTTGGTCTCGAGCTCACTGGACAAACTGGCGGGAAAAATTGACACGATTCCAGCAAGTCACGACCAAATAAATTTCGTTTCTTTATTTTTTTGTTTCCTGCCCGATGATCCCCCGAATGTATGTTAAGAATTTGTCGAGTTCCTTCTCAACAGCTTGTCGGAGATCGTCAAACCAAGACTCGGCGAAGCTGAGTCTGCAAAAGTGACACGAGAGTGTCGTTAGTTTTCTATTCGATACCGACGATCCGCGTTTATCTGCTCGATGTCCTGCGAGACAGTCTCCGCAGCAAAGTCTCGATGTAACACACTCAACGTTGTATTCTCGGCGACGTTTACAACGAGGACGGCCGAGTAGTTGAGAGAGTGATTTCTGGTGGTGAGGAGGCGAGGTCCTGCCAAGTCCCCAGCCGCGCGTTGCTTCCCGTTACGGCGCCGCTTGTCGAATGTGTCACGGCCAGCCAGAACGGCGTGCACGCCAGTCCCACGGGGTCGGGAATCTCCACAATGGGCGGCACCTACTCGCTCTTCGCGCAGCATCCCAGTACTGCGATGCGACGACCAAGACACGACCACTCTCTACCCAACCAATCGCAATCCCAACCGACAACCAATCCTGTCCAATGGGCTGAACAACTTCGTACGCCCACATCGAACCTCAGGCACGGTGGCGCCCGAACGGTCGCTTCAAGAGACTTTCACTACGGCGATAGCCGCTCGAACGATAGGACGCTTCGCGTCAATGCTCCGCCAAAATGATCGCGATATTTTCACTTAATTAACAAATTTAAAAAATATTAAAATCCTCTTTTTTTGCAGCAACCATTCTGGAACGTGGTCCATCCACGTTACATGGTAAATTACCAATATTTTATTTATTGGGCCACGGAATGGAGAACTATAGACAGAGCACAATTGCGATTTTAATAACTTCATAGCCCCCCCCCCCCCGAATTACCACACCGGAAATGAAATTTAGTTAAAAAACGTCAATATTTCGTTGAATACGGGGTCAAACTAAATATTTTTCCATAATCTCAAAATTTTCGTTATTTTGAGAATACTTTTCATTTCTAACGAAACTGTTAACAAAATTTACAATTGGGATGACAAAATTTTATCTTCGGAAGAAACTTTCTTCAATATTTCACGCCGCCATGAAAAAATGTTTGTGATTTAAAAAAAAAAAAACGTTTAGTCGAACGTATCCAACAAAATATCGATCTTTTTCGAAACAATTTTCTTTTCAGCGTTTCATTCTGCAGCGGGCATTGCAAAGCATTTTGCTAATTCGGACGATATAATTAGAAAGCGTTTCCATTCACTAAAGTTGCTCCCGGTGATATTTGAATTGGCAGAATTCGAGTTTGAATTTTGGAAATAAAAATGGCATAGGAATCGCGACGGGTCCATATAGTGAAGATTTTTATGTGGAGACAATTATTCGATTGGCAATAAAATGAGTTAAATTGATGGCCCCAGTTGCGATGAATCGTACACATGGAATGCGAGTCGTCCGTGGATCGTATGATCAATGTTTAGCACGTAGTCCACGTTTTTTTAACTTGAATCTGTGTTCTGTGAGATTTTTTGTTTTTTGCGATGATCGCGTTCGGACTCGCGAGATGTGTCAACGAGTTACAAAAGTCGTCAGACTTCACAAGCAGTCTTCTTGTGTTCAGTCGTACTGCTGGAACGTACGACTAGTAAGTGTGTCACGTATCACCGAAGAAACACCTTACTCTTCGTATCTACCAGCACCTAGTCATCGTCACTTTTTTCCCTAGCGTAATCGGCTACCAGGAACTCTCTTGATTTCTCCCTCAGGACGAAGCTCACGGACCTTGCGGGCAATGGGAACTCAACCAGATTTCCTTCACGTGTCATTATAATTTGTTTTTCTACGCACTGAAAAGTCCACTGGAATGAACATTTTGTTGAAAAATATCGATATTTTGTTGGATTCGTTCGACTAAACGTTTTCACTTTTTTTAAATCACAAAAATGTTGTCATTGCAGCGCGAAATATTGGAGAAAATTTCTTCGTAAAGTAAATTTTTGTCATCCCAATCGTAAATTTTGCTAAAAGTTTCGTTAAAAATGGAAAATATTGTCAAAATGACGAAAATTTTGGAATTATAAAAAAAAAAATTTAATTCAACAAAATATTGACGTTTTTTGACAAAATTTCATTTTCAGTGTCGTAGGAAAGGGACAAAAACATTTTTTCGAGGGTTCGTCCAGAGTTCCTAGAACCTCGTCGGAGCTCGGAATATCAAATGAACGAAATTTTTTCATATTTTTTATGAATTTTGAAAAAGTTTACTCGATCTGTTTTTTGTTTGTTTTGTAATTATATGAGCAAAAAAAATGTTCGGTGTGTGCGTGGAATTTTGTCGCAAGTGACGTTCGTGTTGTGTGGAGACTGACGGAATAGCAAGGAGCGAGAAATTGGCAATGAAAAGCTGTTTTTTTGTTGCTGCAGTGATGGTGGGAAGGTGGTGGTAGGATCTCAATAAAAATGCTAAAAGCGCACGATCTTGAGGCAGGAGTGAGACTAATAAATCTTGCGGGTGACTCCATGGAGCCGAAAAAGTAATTATAGAATTTGTTTGAATAAATTTATGGTGTGGCGGCGGGCGGGGTTGATGCTCGAAATCGGAACTTGGGGATGAGAGAAAAAGAAAAGGTAATCAGTGTTTCTCAACTGTGTTAATGCGGCAAGAGTGCAAAGGCGAGCATAAAA
Source organism: Campopleginae sp. 14b (assembly GCA_030522525.1). Lineage (NCBI taxonomy): Eukaryota > Metazoa > Arthropoda > Insecta > Hymenoptera > Ichneumonidae > Campopleginae sp. 14b. Next base: position 76,478 of record JAPYYS010000411.1, read on the forward strand.
TGGCACTCGAATTTTTCCGAGCCACTTGAATACCGCAGAGAACCCCTAATGGGCCAAGCGGTCGCTGTGCTCGGAGCCTATCAAGTAGAGATAATGCGTTCTGTGCCGGGTAATTTGACCCTTCTTTCTTTACTTCTTACCCAAATCAACTCAATCTACCGAAGAAAACATTCGCCGGAGATAAAACAATCCAACACAAGGTCTGATCCATTGACAAAGAAAAATTCGTGAAAAAATACAAAAAAAAAGTCGTTTTTTTTCTCAAAAATACTCAAAATTGCAACAAAAAATTCAGCCAAAAATAAAAAAACAATTGTTGAAAAATGAAAAGAATTTGTTTAACGATCGAACTATCTTGGGTCTTCCACTCCACGCTCTACACTGAAAATGAAATTTTGTCAAAAAATGTCAATATTTTGTTGAATACGATGAACTAAATATTTTTTCATAATTTCAAAAATTTTCTTATTTCGACAATATTTTTCATTCCCAACGAAACTGTCAGCAAAATTCACGATCGGGATGACAAATATTTGCTTTCGGAAAAAACTTTCTTCAATATTTCTTGCTGCCATGACAAAATTTTTGTGATTTTTCAAACAAAAAAAAACGTTTAGTCGAACGTATCGAACGAAATATCGATCTTTTCCAACAAAATTTTCTCTGCAGTGGAGGAAATTGACGAGCAGTCGATCACTGACGTGCCACACCGCTTTCAGGCTCGTTTGTTTTTTCTTTAGCCATCCGAGTAGTTATATTTGTCTCCGAGTCTCTGGGCAATGGCATACCTTTGAATTTTTCTACCCCTGCTCACTCGGTTGGAGAGTCTCGTGATTCATGGACTCTCCGGGTAACCCAACGCCCCGTAACATTGCAGCCTTATGGTGGAGAAAAGCGTTTTGTGCCGGGGGTAGAAACGAAAGCTATTTAGAAGGACGACGAGGAGAGCAAAGAGTTTCTGCCACTCTCGGTGTGTCACGAATATTGGACAAATGGTTTACATTCGGCCTGTGGAACAACAAGAAGGCATGGCGAGTATTTATTGATATTCGTAAAGAAAACAAAATATTTTCCAAATGGAATTTATTACAAAAACGAGGACACTGTTGTCGGTATTTCGTCCAGGAGGTTGTTGTTCCAGAATTTCGAACAGAAGGTGTGCTTCATGAGCTTTTGGTAAACGTTCGTTAAACATCCTCCGATCAATCGAATGTGAATTGGCCAGAGTACGTTGAATGCTGTAGCTTTCGGGCGTTAAATGTTCCAATGATGTCAAATGAACATCGTAACCCAGTTGACGAGCGAAATCCAATTACGATTGAAGGGGATCGGTGAGCGCGTCTCAATGTGTTGTACACCGGACTGAGCACAGCGCGCGCCGCTAATCAGACAGCGGTATCCCGTGACATGCTACTCCGACGACTATACTTTGATGCTGAATCAAACATATAGCTTTTAAGCCTATTACCATGGGGCAAACCGCACCATAATATTCGGATTCCGTGCTCTTCCTATTTGTACTATTGCCACTGTGTATAGTGCCTCGTCCTTCTGCCTCCATATGTCAGCTTAAAGACCGTCCATTTTCGATGCAATTGTAAATACTCACTTGCACTTTCAACAAGCTTACTTATATATAGAGCTCGAAGGGCTGGACGTGACTGTTTCATCGAAATGTACGAGACGTGTCGTGAAAAATAACAAAATACGAGGCGAAACTGGGAAAAAAAAAAATCTTTTTTTTTTCGAAGTTTCGATGGAATTCTCGTTGAGGTAGTCGGTTTGAGAATTATCATTCAAAAGTTTAATAAAATATGACACAGTGGTAGATTATGGTAAGGAAACGATCCAGTCGAATTTTGGAAAGTCTACAGAGATCCGAAAAAAAAAAGATGTTCGCATTCATAATTTCATACAGTCAAGGACGTTTTTGTATATTTTATTGTATTTTATAATGAAAACCGTGATTTCTCCTAAGGTTCGATAAGAATTGATTGTAAAATGCAATGAAAATTGAAATGACTCATGAGATTCAATGTTTAATGTGGATATCGTTTTGGAAATTTGACTGGGCCATTTGTTAATGAAAATTTTCTTTTTTTCTCGCTTTTCGTTGTATTTTGCGATGAATTTTCATCAATGCTTGAGAGAAATGACAAATTCTATTACAAAAGATAATACAATCTATGAAGAAATCTTCAAATCTATAAAATTACCAGAGCAAATATGTTCTTTTTGGTCCTCTTCAGTCCCTTGAAAACTTGACTGGATCTTTTTCGAATTTTCAATTTTTTTTCTCAGTTTTCATTGCATTTTGCAATAAATTTGTATCAAGCCTTAAGAGAAATGACAGTGTTTCTCACAAAATACAATAAAGTCTCTAAAAATATTGTTAAATCTATAAAATTACGAGAGCGAATATAATTTTTCTGGTCCTTTGCAGTTTGTTAAAAATTTGAGCGGATTTTTTTGTTTGAATCATAAAATCTGTACCAAATAATTAATCGTAACTGTACCAAATTTTATTAGATCCTAAAACTGAATATTAAAATGATAAAATTGAATGAAATTTTGATTAAATTCCGTACACGAATTATAAAACGGACAGACCTACCTTAATTGATGCGAGTGCTCTTTACATCAAGATCATCATCATCTGCACTCGAGCCACGAGCGAGCAAATAGGAGATTCAATGTTTATAGGCAGGCTTTGGAAACCGCGACATTATTTTATGCTCACGCCCACAATCCGATTCAGTTAGTTTACAGAGTATACGTTCAAGTCGTAACGGAGGGAACAAGTTTAAAGTGGACGGGCGTGTCAGAGGATACAACGAACTGCACTTGGCCCATTGTAACATTATCGGTTGGTGAAGTTTACAATCGCTAGGACATGCAGAGAGAGTAGAGTGTGTTATTAAGAAAGGATGGACGAGTAGAGAGAGAGAGAGAGAGCGAGTCAGGGGTGCACATTGCATCTCTGCGTTGTACACCGTGGAGCCAGTAAACATTTGGCACGACAATACTGCTGATCAGCGCATCGGTGCTCGATTATATGATAATAGGGAAGAGCCGTGTATCGCGGGAGCTCGAGAAGGGCGCGAGGGCCGCTTTGGATGGCTGGGGGCGCCGCGCTTCGCTTTGAGGGGTGCTCCAGAGCTTTTGGTTGCCCATAGGTGTAGAGAACTCAGTAGGGGGTATATATCGCGCACGGTGTATGTTCTACGCAGATGTGTTACGAGACAAGACCTATTTATCAGGAGTGAACGAGCGGGCTGTTCTCGTTTGGCCATTAAAAAGAAAATACTCTCGGACAACAGGTTGTCGCTCTTTGGCACATTTGAGCCTCACAGTCAACGTCATTATTTCCAGCATATTTGACGCTTGCGCGCGTTCACAGGACCCGTGATTGGATTTAAAGATTTTATGGCTCATCCATGTAATTTGAGAGAAAATCTTAATTACGTGGAATACGCAATTTCAAAATGAAGCTGAAGTTCGCAACGTTGGAATCCAAGGAAAAATATTTATTTCCATTGATGTTTTGTTCAATTATTCAATTCATTCAAATTTTTCGAGCCGATATACTTTTTGGGTCGCAAGAATCGAGCGTTTTACCATTGAAATTACATTCTGCATTTGAATATTAAGCATCGCCTCAAAAAAAATATGATTCCGTTGCATTTCAACGATGCATTCTTCACGGGTCATAATTCCGAAAATTTAGAAACTATTTCAAATTCAATAATAAATGAATTTTAATAATAATAATGAATAATTAAAACATAAATGAAATAAATAAAAAAAATTAGTCATAAAGAATAATTGTCCTGGAGAACCGTATGGATATTCGCTAGAATAACATATTTCTTAGATGTATCGCGTCGCTGGAGCACACCCATGCGAGGATTGGGATGTTGTGTCACGTCTGTTTCCATAAACCAAATTATTTTTATATCCCAGGATCTGCGTCTTCTGAATTAATGATAACTTCGAGAACGGTCACTTCGCCACCCCGAGCAAAGTCCGACTCCGTGTTGGGTTTCGGTCCAACCCTCCAGGATCCTTCTATATATGTATTCTACGTGCTATACAGCGGTGTCGCATATTTGAGCAAGGGAAACCGTCATAACCCCTGCCCTGGATCTCGGGACAAGTTCTAAAAAAATATATACGAGGGAGATTTGTTTGTCGTTTTTCACTCGACCACAGTAATCTCTCTCGGACATATAATTCGTTTGTCCAGTCCAGTCGTCCTTACACCCGAGGAAATTCGAATTTATCAATCGATGAAGCCGAGAATTTGTCCAGCCGCGTCATCCTTTCGGAATTCTAAATCGCACGCGCCCAAGAAAACCGGTTTTCATGCGCTGAACAAAATCGTCACTTTGCCAGGGGTTTTTAGACTCATCCATGATAATTAGACGCATTCACGTATGTCCGGGTCACTGTGACGCCATTCCGTCCTGGCACACTCGACGCTGACAAGATGAATGTCATTTTAATGCGAATAACCAACTGTGTTACGGTTCTTTTGTACGACGAAGGACCCATCCGTGCATGGCTTGTCTATTTAGAGTGCCCAGGGCCCCAATTTGTGCCTGAATTTGGTTCGTGAACCAAAATATTACCCTGTCGATACATTGGAAGGAAAATTTCGTTGGAAAAGATTGATATTTTGTTGGATACGTTCGATTAGAAGTTTTTTCAAAAAATCACAAAAATGTTCTCATTCCAGCGCTAAATATTGAAGAAAGTTTCTTTGAAAGTAAATTTTCGTCATTGCAATCGTGAATTTTGTCGACAGTTTCGTTGAAAATGAAAAACATTTTCAAATTAACGGAAATTTCAGAATGATAAAAAAAAATTCCGTTTTCAACAAAATATTGATGTTTTTTGACAAAATTCCATCTTCAGTGAATAAACATTAATCACAAGATGCACACTGTCCATGGAAAAATGTAGAATGATGAGGATCTCTCATTCTTTGATGGAACATTAATGGGTATGAAAATGTAATGGTTATAGAGTAAATGTATGGGACGTTAGAAAAGGGCACTTTGCACAATAGAGGAGATATGGTGGGATGGTCATAATGAGGAATGCGAGGGAGGATGGTGGATGGGTGAAATGCGTGCGTGCGCTCGTTAGTGGAACGTTTTGGGGAAGAGATACGAGGTATTCGGTGAGTTAACGAAAGTGTAACGATGCATCTAGGTTGGTAAGGAATCGGCCGCCTTTTGGGCGGAGAAGTGGAGACGCAAGGGTAAGGGTAGGAGGAGAGGGGTGTGTGGGGGGGGGGGGGGGGGTGGGAAAGGCGGTGGTGAGGCTTTTTTCACGAGATCGAAGGAAGAATGCGATGAGCTTAGGTCGTCGGTAGAGGCGAGAGGATATGGCCTGGTTTTTCGTGGCACGGTGCTCCTTGCGAGGACTCACGGATAGAGCACCCTTGAGGGCCATAGAGGCGGCACGACTTAGCCTCTCGCACGCACGACAACGGCTACGCAGCTCTATCTTACCCCTGACGTAAATGTTACTTATTTTCGCACAGCCTGACTCGTAAGTTAGATGCTATGTTCGATGCTGATGCTGTGTAGATATCTCCCAGCAAGTAGAACCTGATGCTGTGTGGATATCTCTGAGCTCTTCCACAGCTCCTTTTATTTTCATGAAGCTCTGAACTAAATTTTTTTTATACACCATTCTAAAGAAGAACAAGATTTCGTTACATTATTCAAAATCACTTTTGTATTCTTTTTCAAGTGTCAACTTTTCGTGAGTTATCAAAATAAACTCCCGCCCACGTTATTCGCGGACTTTTCATCCTGAAAATAAACTGGAAGAAAAAACGACCGAAATTCTTGACGTTTTTTTTTTTTGTACGCGGCAAAAATGAAATTTTGGGGAAAAAAAGCGTGAATATTTTGTTGAAAACGGTGAACTAATTATTTTTTTTGATAATTTCACAATTTTCCTCATTTTAACGATATTTTTCATTTATAACGAAACTGTCACGAAAATTTACGATTGAGATGACAAAAATTAACTTTTCCAAGAAATTTTCTTCAATATTTTTTGCTGCAATGACAAACCTTTTGTGCTTTTCCGAAAAAACGTTCAGTCGAACGTAACCAACAAAATTTTCTTCACTGTGTACGTCCAAAAACTTTCGGATCTCAGAAAATTGACAAAAAAAAAAAAATCGTTTCAAACTGATCGCTGAGAGATTTTCCGTCGCGTCTTAAGTTTCCATCAATTTTTCTAGTGCGGAATGTGAATTTTTGAAAAAATGAAAATGCCCATGGTGGAGATCGTAATTTTTCGATTGAAATCGTTTCTGTGCAGTTTTGTTTGACAGCTCAATGCAAAAAATTCGATGCGCCAATATTTACAGAGCATTCCATTGCCAACCAGTGTACGATACATACGCGAGGACCGTGTAAACGCTGTCGACCGCACGTTGCAGGTTCGATAAATGCGTGGGAAGCCAATTGCATCGAAGTCGTCAGGGGATTATCGGGTGCTTGTATTATTTAATCCAGTCGAACATGTACCTCGTGGCTTGCTCTGTTGCTGCGGCGTTGCTTGCTTCAGCCATATTGCCCTTGCTTGCTTGCTGTTGCGTTATACGTGGACCTGGTTTCGGCGGTCTCGGCGGTAAGGTCTAATAACTTAACCAGATTAGTCAACGGACGGACTAATACCTGCAGACATATGCCACGGTCAAGACTCCCAAAGCATATATCCAAGACCTCGACGTGCTTGTACACCAAGTGCAGAGTGAACGCGTGAATGAAACGATGACGAATTTCTTGTCATCTCATTGCCCCAGCCCAAGTAAAAAAAAAAAAAATTATTTTTATAATAATAATTATTATAATTATTCGATTAATAATAAAATTATTCTTATTACAATTATTTTATATAAAAAATAATAATTATGATATTAATAATTAATAATTGATAATTATTATAATATCAATTATTTCAAGTATAATATCTTTATTATTAAATTAATTATTAATTAGTTGTAATTATTTCAATAATTAATAATCGATAATTATTTTGAATATTATAATTATTATATCATTCATATTTTCAATTATTATTATTATTTTTATTTTCAATTATTATCATAATAATTATTTCAATAATTTCGAAATTTTATAGAAATTTGTAGAAATTTTGTAGAAAATCTGTTGGGCTTTTTTTCCATTTCCCATTTTAGTAGATATTCTGTAGACATCTGCTCGAATAGGAAATAGAAAAATGGGAAAAAACTTCATATATTTTTAATGGAATTTCGAAAAATCTTGCAAAAAATTTCCACAGATTTTTTATTCCCATGTCCCTAAATTCTTATATGGTCTCTACGGAACGATTTGATAATATTTATAGAGATTCCATAGAATTTCTATATATAATTTAGTCACTTGGGACATACAGGAATAAAAAATTGGAAAAAATCGTGGCAAAAATGTATGATATTGATTACACGTCGAGGAGTAATTTTCTTCTAGATGATGTTTCCGTTGGCCGGGAAAGAGATGACGAAAAAGATTGGACGATATTTGACGAATAAATCGGGCTTGTCAGTTTCCCTATGCAGCAGAATATGTCGTGGCCTGAATTCAATGCATTTGGCACTAAATCAGCAGGTAAGATGTTAGTCCTGAGGATGAGGAAGCTGCTGGTGAGTCGTCGCATGTATATGGGAACGATCGGTAATGTATGTGCTTTGGGTTGACGTGTTTCTAGTACACTCGAGACTTGAGGATCTGATGTTGCTGTCAGCGATGTGTTTAGTTCGGGAAACGTATACGCTCGACAAGACTGTATGCTACTCGGTGGGCTGCGTTTTGAGAAAGACACGAGGGGCCAATGCGGAACGTGGGCCGGAAAGCCATCACGAAGAAGAAACCAGACAGAGAGCAAGCGAGAGAGAGAGAGAGAGAGAGAGAGAGAGCGAGAAATAGATGGAGGAAAGGGTGAAGCAGAAAGCTTTGCGGTCTTCGTCGTCGACGACAACGACGAGACGCGTATCCGCTGGATTGCGGACTCGTTCATGGAATCCTCGCGGGACGCGGCCATTTTGTATGTCTCATCTCTCTCTTCCTTTTCCCGGTGGCCATATCAGTTTTCTTCTCTTACCAGCGTGCTGGCCATCGCTCCAACTATTCCTGATGTATCTTCCCACTGTCCCACACGTTCCTTCGACCTGCCTGAGAGTCCTTACGTCCACAGTCCTCTCCATTCTGCATAAAGTTACGAACAAATGTGGCGACGTGCATCGGCACCGCATTACCTTGAAAATCGACGCGATCGGCCACGTAACATCGACGATTTTATTTCGATTCGACGAAAAACTTCAATCGACACGTTTTTCTCTGGAGAACGAAAAATCATATTTTGTTAAATATTCCATTCCATTTATGCTCCGGGACTATATCGTTGTTAATAAATCCGCTGAACACGCGCAGCCCAGATGTAGGATTATATTTAATTTAGCGACACCAATAAATATCATTTAATTAATGCGAAAAATTCGCTGCGTTAATAATCGTTACATTAACCGACGTGATATGTACTGCGGGTGAATAGTCCAGCCGGAACGCTTACACGACACCGTTGTACGTGTGCAAAACTGACCAAGGGTCATCCGCCTAATTCATCGTTGGGGTACATATAGATTGGCTTATATTATTATGGATTTTCGTCACAATTAGCCCGATCCTCATTCGACAATAACCATCCACACGGATTTTCATTTCCTCTCATTGCTACTTGCCGATCTCCATTGCTATATTTCCTCTTCAGTAATGACACATCGTTTTAATAATAATGACTGAATAGCTCTTGTGCGTATGCCACAGTCGTGTATACAACGAGATACAGGATAAAAAACAAGTTCCTATAATTTATGGATTTGCTTATTTGTGCATAAAACAACAAAAATTCATTTCTTGTAAAAATAAATAAAAAAACAAAAATCTATTCCGAATAAACTCTAAAAACCTCAAGGAGGCAAATGTGAAAATTTCAACAATTTTTCGTCACTTTGCTGCTGACTATAGGATGAAAAACAAGTCAACGAGATGGCGCAGAAAATTTCTCGCGTCATCGGGTGCCGACATTTTTTTTTCAATTTATTTTTTCGTCCGATTTGCTGATTCGGGCAAAATAAAATTAATCGTCTCAAAATCATTATAGTAATAATAATAATAAAGTATGAAAATTGCACTACATTGTACAATGTGGAAATTGTCAATAAAGGAGGGAAGTTACACTAACAGGAAAATTCGAAATGATTAGAATTCGATGAAATTTGGTGAGCATACTCTTTAGAATTAAATATGAATATACAAAATTTTTAAGATTTTTCTTCAACGTAGTTTTCGAGTAATTTAACACTAGAGTTTAAATACAAAAGCATAGGATTCAGATTTGCATATTTTGAACTCAAATTATTCGACAATTATGTAGAAATTTTTGTTTGTTTTCAAATTTGTGCCATCGTATTTGATGCCAAAGAATATTATTACGAAATTTCATGAAATGCTTATCATATTGTCGTTTGTGGGCAAGCTCCTTAAGACGAAATAGAATGAATAACTTGAAAATAATAAGAAATTATAAATGTTGCACTACATTGCATGGGGAAACGTGAAAATCGTCAAGGAAAATTGAGTGGGAGGAAAAATATTTGAAAATGAAAAAAAAGTAAGTGAATTGTTGGTTCGAAATATGGTTTTTGGGTTGTACGTGAGCGATGATGGTATTGAAGGGATGGTATGGGATTGTCCAATATTGGACGCGCGATGAGTGGGTGAATGAGATGGTGAGGATTGGTGTGTATTTCTCACATTAGTTTGTTTGAACAGGATGGCGATAGGAGCGGAGGGGCTAGCGGGTGACACATTGCGTGCAATATCCTTTGTTTGTTTCACGGCTCGGTTAATTCTCTTCTTGTCGTCGGAGTTGGATAGTACATGTGTATTCAACGTAAATCCATTATGGTTGGCTCGTGGCAATGTTGAATTTTCGGTCGGCGATTATCGCTCGGAGAAGAGCTTTAAAATTGAAATCTGGACAAGTCAAATTTTCACAAGGTATGGAGCAGGATCCTGTTTGGAGAAGCTTTCCCAATACTCGATGGGAACGAGCGATATTGTAGAATGGAGTTTGTCCAGGCCGATGATGTGCTCGAGGCCGACAATCACAATGCGGCGCACACCAATATAGTAATGACACAATCTCTGCTGAGTAGCAATTATACGTGTACAAGAAATAAGGTCAACACTTTGTAACGTGCGCCCTATAAATGTGTATACACAGAGAAACTTACGTACATATTGCTAATGGGGAGATGCTGGTTGTAGGAACGCGATGGTGAGATGAAGTTGGTTGTTCGGCGAGGCGCAAGCCATAGCGGTAATTCCGTCACGCCATAAAGGTTGCTTTTTATCGGCAGGAGCACAGCGAAGGCCCTTCTTCCGGGATAATTTGTACAGGTCATTTCAGAGGGAAGCTATTTTCTCGCGGGAATAGTATCGTCCGTTTTACGCGAGAAGTCGTGATACGATTGCCCTGAATCGCACGGTATTTCTCTTGCGCGAAACAGTCCTTGGGAAATGCGAGAGGGTCGCTTGCACAAAAGCAACAAAAGCAACAAACATACGGATGCTTATACGACGTTTCTCTACTTTGCTGCTTTCCTATTCTCAGCTTTCGAGGCTGAATCTTGATTGTTCTGGTTTTATTATCACTTGCCTCATTCCCGTCGTGCAATAATCTCACGTTCGCGTCATTATCTGCCACTGGGTTTTGCGATCAGGACGGCTTGATATGATATTCGAAAGGGTGGAGAAGCATCGTGGAGCACAGAGTCCGAAGGCTCGTTCGTAATAACTGTAAAACAAGTTTCACCCTATTTTAATTTGGCTAAGTGCATTAAGGAAGAAAAAAGGTGAAAAGCACGCGGGAGAGTGAAACATATCGTTGCATCGGAGCAAGAGCCGCGCTCGTGTATTCGCGGATACATATTCATTCGGAAAGAGCTCCGCGTGCACCGAAGGTAGAAACATTTCGACGTCGAATTTTCACGTGAACGAAATGAAATTAGCGGCCGCGCCGGGCACGTTCCTATAGCCTCTGCGGAGTGTTACAGAATGGATATACTCACAGAGAGAAAGACAGAAAGCTACATTTATAATATGGCTCAGTTGGATTTTTACGAAAGTATTAATACCCATGCCCGCAACCGGAAACGCCGACTATGATCGGGCTTGTAATGCAACCCTTGGGGCCTGTGCGATATGATACATTTGCTTTCCATACGAGAAAGCTCTTTGCTCGGTGTTCCATATATTTATAAACATATATGTGTATATCTATGGGCATGGGAAACAGAGAGCGCGATGAGCATTGAGAGGAATAAGAGAGCGAGACTGCTTATGGCGAATCGCCGAGCAAAGGGGACAACGCGATTGACCAACTCGCAGATTCACAAACCAGCGTCCGGATACCAACTGTTTTCATGCATTTACCTATAACGAGCGACAAATACTCAACCGATACTACACAAACCGGTTTCCGGTGTGCGGCCAACTATTCCAACAACGGATCGCCTCGTGTTTGTGTCGCTTTAACGTAAACGCGACGACGATGTACACACTCCGCCAATTATGTCTCTTTATTGCTGCCCTCCCCGCGACAATCCTCCCGTCAAACTATTGTTTGCCGCTGTCACACGCAACCATTCATCCCTTTCGTTACACCACCGACTGCTAATACGTTTCCGCACGTTTTTTTTTTTTTCACCCAACAATTTCATCTTCAATGTAAAAATTTGGTATAAATATTTTTAAGGAACTCTAGGCTATGGAATATTCGAGTATCTCGTGATTAGCGTGGGGGGGGGGGGGGGGGGGGGAAAAAAAAACAAAAACAAAAAATAAAAAACAACAAAAAAATTTATTTTTTTTCCAAATATCTAATTTTATTTTCGTTCGCGTGAGAGATTTTCAAATCTAGCCCAATGTTGACTATTTTTTAATTCTTTCGGTCCAATATCCGTCAGAAAACTCGCGGGACAATTTGCGAATATTTAAACAAAAAATTCATTTATTTTTGTTTTTATTTTATTTTATTTTTTTAATTTATCATCAAATTCGATATTTCATCGAATTATTTCGGTCCAATATCCGTCAGAAAACTCGCGGGACAATTTGCGAAAATTAAAAAAAATGAATTTCATTTATTTTTATTTTTATTTTATTTTATTTTCACTTTTTATATTTTATTATTTTATTTATGATCAAATTCGATATTTTATCAACAATTACTTCGCGTCCCCTTGAGTTCATATTCCCTCCGGAACTGAGATAAAAAAAAAAAAAAAACGTCAGTAAACATGTCGTAGGATATTAAACGAATTCAGCTGTGACTTGTTCGGTGATCACGGCCGTCGATTTTTGAGAGGAGAATTTTCTATTGTGATTATTAATTTGTCGAGGCAAAATAGCTCTTGGAAGTGAACAGAGATCCGCAGGAGGGAGGAGGGTGACGGAAGGGAAGATGTGTGTTTTCAAACAAATAAATGACTTGTCGATTCAGCATACGAATAGCAGAGAGGAGGGAGAAGAGAGCGATAGCGATTGCTCAGTGAGCATTCGATGCCAGGTGCCTTGGAGCCCGCACCTCGATCCTGAAGTGTCCTTTGGGTCCACGTATAGATATAGTCTATGAATAGGACGGTGCCCCGCGCGCATTATATCCGAAGGGTTTGCACAATGCTCCGAGATCGATGATCCCGGACAATGGAACTTGTTACGCAGCCAACGAGATGTCACTGAGCATGAATTAGCGCGTGGTCCAACTTTTAGATTTCGATATAACGCCGGAGATGAGGGCGAGAGAAAACGCATATACAATTAAATGCCCGGGAAGGGTTGTCACAGGAACAAGCACGAGAGATCGAGAGGTAGAAAAAAAAACACGTCCCATGTTATTACGAGTTATGGGACAATTCTTAAACTCAATCGGTCCAGATGCACAAATCCGCAGACCCACATGTGTCACCTCGGACCAACCAACCAGGCACCAAATTTTATTTATATTCACTGTCACCCTCTCGTTCTTCTCACTCCCGCCGCTCACCTTCCACGCTTTTTCAAAATTCTTCCAACCCCTTCTCCTTCCGTCTTTATGATTTTTGCCGATCTATGAACCTCGACATTGCGCAAGTGTTATTCACTTCCCCATCACTGCCATTCATGCCTCGTCGATGAATCCGGTTCATAATTCATCCCTCCAATCACACGTGGCCAACTCGTACCTATAGATTTCTTGCCATCGCAACCAGAATCGATCGGAGCATCAACGGGACTTCCCTTTCGAGGTAATCTGATTAATTAATTTTCTTAGGACACTGAAAATGAAATTTTGCCGAATAACGTCGATATTTTATAGAAAACGGTGAACCAAATATTTTTTTCTTATAATTTAAAAATTTTCGGTATTTTGACAATATTTTTTCATTCCCAGAAAACTCTCAGAAAAATTAACGATTGGGTGGACGAAAATTTACTTTCGGAAGAAACTTTCTTCAATGTTGCGCGCTGCAATGACGAAATTTTGGGATTTTTCGAAAAAGCGTTTTGTCGAACGTTTCCAACAAAATATCGATCTTTTGCAACAAATTTTGTTTTTCCAATTCAAAAATTTCTTTCATTTTAAAATCGTCTTCGATTCTAGGATTTAAAAATGCAAGTTTTTTAGATTTTTTTGACGTGATTCTTGGATCGTTAATTTCACGGAATTGTATAAGTTACTCCTCTGAGCTACCGGTAGCAGGATCGGAACACATGGTCGATGGTTACGGTGGAATGAGTAAGCGGCAACCCTCTGTTTGGATTATGGCTTCCCGCTGTGCTCGAACCGCCGTCCTGTCTATAAACAGTGAAAAAGAGATGGCACGCATACGGGGTGAGTCACTTAACGGCGAAGAAACGCGAAAAACTTGACCAATTTTCGACCCACAAACAAAATAGTCTCGCGTGCGAATCGTCAGAGTTTAGAGAGTCGTCGCGATCAGCTGATTTCGCTGTTTTTTTTGGAGAACACCCTCCGCAGGACAGGCAACAACAAAAAAGTCGGACTTTGGGCCCGATAACAAAGTGGCCAGAGATTTGTCTACAGGGAAAAATGACAAAAAAATAACCAGAAATATATGACCATTTTGAAATATTACGGGCACTGAAAATTTAATTTCGTCAAAAAACGTCGGTATTTTGTTGAAAAAGGTGAACTAAATATTTTTTTATAATTTGAAAATTTTCATTATTTTCACAATATATTTTCCATTTCTAACGAAACTGTCAACAAAATTTACGATTGAGATGACAAAAATTTACTTTTCAAAGAGACTTTCTTCAATATTTCGCGCTGCAATGACCAAATTTTTGCAATTTAAAAAAAAAACCTTCAGTCGAACGTTTTCAACAAAATATTGACCTTTTCCAACAAAATTTCCATGCTCCACGTGTCGAAAAAGTCGTGGAATTTGAAATTGTTGAAAATTTTTATTTCCTAATGAGGTTTCAAAACCTTTCAACAAAGCTTGATGCTGCGAGGATGAGGAGAACGCGGAGCCGAGCTCGGCAAAGGGGAAGAGAGTCATCACGCTTTCGCAACCGCTATGACAGATTGAGAGTAGTTGTGCCAAACATACAGACCGAGTGCTGGTGAAAGAGCCCGCGCTTGCTCGTGGAAACGTGTCCTTTGGTGACCAACGAGGCGATACGATGTCACCCTACGATTCTCTCAACCTCGACACTCACTCTTCTACAACACAAAGGAAACTGCATGCCCCTTCTTTTGCTTTACCGCTCACTCCACAGGACTATCGTCCTATATATGCTGCTCCCGATATACAGCATCAACGATACCGCGATCTCAGGATGTAAAATCTTCCGATGCTTAGCTCAAATGTCCTTTTCCATATTCGTAATTATACAAAATTTCCATATGTCAGTTTGACCGTAAAAAAAAAAAAATCGCTTGCGAGAAAATGACAAAAAATTTCCATTAATTTGACTAAAATTGGGAAATTTTTCTGTTCAGCATTTTAGATCCTCGCCGAGAAGAAAATTTTGTTGGAAAAGATCGATATTTTATTAGATACGTTGCACTGAACGTTTTTTTGAAAAATCACAAAAATGTTGTCGTTGGAACTCGAAATATTGAAGAAAGTTTCTTCCGAAAGCAAATTTTTGTCATCCCAATCGTAAATTTTCGTTTAAAATTTTGAAATTTATAAAAAAATATTGAGTTCACCGTTTTCAACAAAATATCGAAGTTTTTTGCCAAAATTTCATTTCCAGTGTATGGATTTTGTTAAAAATGTTCGAAAGATTTGAAAATGTTTGGATTGACGTTCCGGAAAGTAACTGGAAAAACCTGAAAGATCCTCCCACGATGGAGCAGCTTTAATGGCAAATTGTCGTGGCTGATAATAAGGAAGAGTATTTCGGATAACCGAATATCGTGTGTTGGAGGTGTTGAACGAAATAGCCTGTAACTGTAACATTACGATATCTCGCTGTGGAAGGGACAAAAAGGCGTCGTTGAAAGATACCCGTAGACGACAATAGCCTCAACGATGTGCCCAAAACGGACGTTAGAGTCATCTAACTGGGCTAGGTTATTGAAACGTCATTCCAGACTTAGCTGTATCGTATGTCGTAGAGCAGCAAAGGTAGGTCTGTTGTTCTATGGTCGTTGGCGTTTATCCATAACGCGGAATTACATCAGCGACGATTCTCCGTGATGCTCGTTTTCTCCAAACACACCGTGAGCTTTTGTTCTCATAGTAAAACAATAACGACTCGTGTTGCGCTAACAAGATATGCTCGGAGCTGAGTTTTCTTTTCTTTGTGAGTCCTCCAAGTGCGTCAACGTCGAAGGTAAAGAATAAACACTGAAAATTCAATTTTGTCAAAAAATATTTTTTATGGAAAACGGTGAAGTAAATATTTCTTAATAATTTCTAAATTTTCCTTATTTTCACAATATTTTTCATTTGTAATGAAACGTTCTACGAAATTGACGATTGAGATGAGGAAAATTTACTCTCCGAAGAGACTTTCTTCAATATTTCGTGCTACAATGACAACATTTTTGTGATTTTTCGAAAAAACGTTTTTTTTTTTTTCAGTGAAGCAACTTGGACTGATTTTTTTCAATATCGACCAAATTCTCAATATTTTCAACCTTCGATGTTTTTTTTTTCTCTCAAATAAGTTTTTTATCGACTAAATCGAGTTTCCTGCGAATTGGAAAACGAAGAATTTTATTAATTCACTGGAAAAATGATTTTTCAACGGAAAAATGTTCCAAGTGTATAAAAACTAAAAAAAAATGGTTAATGAATTTCAGAACCGTTGAGGAAACGTTCATTTCCAGACTCACAAAGTTTAGTGCGACGTCAAAAAAAAAGGCATCTCGATGAATAGCCGAAGGTTTGACATTATGGAATTTTGGATCGACTGCGATCTACGCTCTGATCAACACACATGGTTACGATAAAATAAAAAAATGAGAAGTTGGGAGAGAGAGCAGATGAATGGAGGAACCCCCGGTGATCGGTCCGGACAGTTCAGCAGCGAATGATATGAGTAACCGGAGATGCACATATGACGAGGTCTTCACGGCTCGTTTGCGATGGAAGTAAGCCGAGTAGGTATCTCTATCGCGTGGTATATATCGTAGAAAGTATATAATGGCAAGATCGAGTGGGTACAATAATGTTGGTGCACTTGTGCGACCTGCGGTCTAAAATCTGACGCTCTTCTCAGTGGAGATCTGGTAGTAAACGAAGCACCGACTGTTTTCCCCTCGACAGGATGACAACAAGGGCCGACGGGCTTGCCCGTTATCCTGCAAAGTGGATCCTCCTGCTCTGTGTCTATATTTTTTTTTTTCTCTCCCTTTCCTCCGCAGTCCTAGGACGAGTGAGTTTGAGCGATGGCCCTTCCACCATCGCGCCAGAGTTTGTAATGTCGTGTACGAAGAGCTTGTGGCATCCACATCTGTTTGCAATTGAAACGAGTGGCTTGATTCACTCCAACTTTTATAGCGGTCATCCTTGCGTGCTCACAAGAGATTACGATTAACGAGACGAAAATCGTTTGCCTTTCAAATGAAAATTCGATTAACAGACTCGGTAATTTATCGACCAAAACTTTAATCGATTGCAGAATTTTTCGAGGCTCTTTTTCCAAGTAGCGACACTGAAGAGAAAGTTTCGTTGAAAAAGATCGATATTTTGTTGGATACGTTCGAGTTTTTTGAAAAAATCACAAAAATGTTGTCGATGCAGCGCGAAATATTGAAAAACGTCTCTTCGGTAAGTGTATTTTTGTCCTCTCAATCGTAATTTTTTTTTGACAGTTTTGTTATGAATGAAAAATATTGTCAAAATAACGAAAATTTTGAGACTATAAAAAAATATTTAGTTTACCGTTTTCAACAAAATATCGACGTTTTTTGACCAAATTTTATTCTGTGTGCTAATTTTTAATTTCTCACCGATTGGTTAAATCTTCGTAACACCATTTTGCGTTTAATTTGTCGTCCCAGTGGATAAATATGGAAAGAGAAAGGTTTGGAAGGTAAGAAATCTTTTCTGCTCCCTTCACTGGACCATAATGAAGGAAAAGTAATGTATACAAATTATGGTTCAGGTCACCTGCACACATAATTGGATGATCCTCCATTCGGAGGATAATCTGGAGATGAATGTCCTTTCGTAAGGTTTGCACACACTTGGTGTCCGAGGCTGCGACCTTTTGGTAAGACCCGCCCACGCTTTCTGACGTGGCATCTTTCGACAAATTTTGTGGTTGGAGTTGAGGCGTTCCAGAAAACCTGGTGAACGCCACCACCTCGTATTAGGCTGAAAAGGGAGAGAGACCAAGAGGAGGTATGTATGAGCGGACCTTTCAAGGAGTCTCGCGGGGATCGAGGCATCGAGAAAAATGAGAAAATATACTCTGTGACCATTGCTGTCCAGACTGCGACCACGCCCTCTCTTCTAACAGGCAAATAATGTCGCGTTGTACTTACAATGAGACAAAATCATGGACCCTAATACCTTTACGACCGAACATAAGTCAATTTTCATGGTGGTTTATGACCTTGTGGTTTTGCATTTTCTATCTTTGTATATACGACAATAGCACGCATCTATAAATTTTACTTATTCTCCAAGGCACTAACTTTCTTGGGGTGGAACGTTCTACCGAATGTTTTCCGAGCGAAACTCAGAATTTCCGGAACCATGTGCTGTATACATCCCTTTTATTAAAAATCACCATTTTTCCAGCCGGGTCCATTTTGCTTTTTCGCTAAAAAAAAAAAAAACAAAAAACAAAAAACAAATGCAACAACAAAATGAAGCAGAGCAATCGATTATTTAGTTATGGACTAAATTGCTTCCTCATACAGGAAGCTATGTGACTGTGAAATTTTATTTTTTTCAGATCTCAATGTCAATGTGATTGAAATGTCCCAAAACATCGAAAAATCATATCCAGAAAAAAATTCCGTATGTGTGTGTCTGTGTGTATGTTATCGCACTGTAAAATTCAAACGTTCATATCTCGAGAACGGTTTGAACTGCAGCGCTGCCGTTTCGCACAGATGTTGATCCATACAAGCTCTTTATTTTCTGAGAATTTTGTTGAAATTGCTAGAAAAATACGAATTGTACAGCATTTAGAAATTAAAAAAAAAAGATGTCGACACTCTAATTTCCACAAATTTTCAGATTCACTGCTAATGTTTTTTTTTTTTATGAATAGTGTATTATAATAGGAAGGTTGGTATTGAATTTCGGGAACATCGGTCGGACGATTTAGATTTTATAATCTTTCGAATTTTGCGAAAATGTGAGATTTTTTAAAAACTGTCCAACCGCATTAATTTCTGCAAATTTTGTAAAATATTGTGTATAAGTTTGTACTTCCTCTTTACTTTCCAAAAAAGTTGTCAAAATCATATAATTTTAATGTAAATAGAAAAAAAGCTGCAAATTGAAATTTATAATTTGTTTTTTTAAATTGAAAATCTCACGCAATCACGTGGAATTTTTATCGCGCTCAGATGATTGATTAACAGCATTTGCAGAATTACCTGGTCTATTGATTTGAGCAAATAGGGTTGTGAATATATTTCCACAACAGTGGCGAGGCAAGGGGAATAGAAATTCATAAATCAAAGAGGCTCTTGAGGAGGCATTCTGACCATCGAAACTTAACAGGCAAATAATGTGAGTTTGTTAAGGAAACACAGAAGCATCATGCCGCGTAATACTTTAACAAGGAGAAAAAGATAATTTTTCAAAACATTTGGTGACAGGCTCGCGGTAGAAAATTTGTAAAGTGTGCGATGATCGTACGCGGCTGTGTATTTTGTATTTCGTTTGGCAAGGAAGGAAGATGGAGAGAATTTTACGACCGGAACGAATCGCTCGTTGCGCCCACCTTTTTCTCGTCTCTTCATTCGTCTCGGTCAACTCTTCAACAACATATCCCTGGAAGTGAAGGTACCCCCGAGAATCGCCATAGCAAGCATAACAAGCCTGGTGAGCACGTGGATTATGGCATTTTTCGTCGTGTCGAGTCTTTTCGCCAGCTACACACACAAACATTTAAATCTTTTTTTTCCTCCACTTTTCTCTCTCATTCTCGAGGGAAAAATATTTGTTTTTCTTTTGAGACTCACCGGAGAACCGGGGGGAACAAAGGATTATAGAAATACCGTTGTCCTTCGTTAAAAGTCGATTATTGCCCATTATATGCCGAATAATCAATACAAAAATAACTCTCGACTTAATAATTCCTGGCATGTCGTCAAAAACCCATTTTTTTCGAGCAAAGAAAAGACCAATATTTAAATTTCTTCTCCCACACTCCGTGGCAGTCCCGGAACTTTCCTTAACGTTGAAATATCATTTGGAGAATCTGTCTCGTTCCTTAACACACCATGCATAGCGCCATATTCCAGTCTCGCGACCTTAGCATATTCCGACGATTAAAACCCCCGTATAAATCTCTCCGGAACTCTCGAGCTACGGTTTAGCATATTTCACCAATTAAAATCCGACTTTTTCCTACTGTTATACACCTTTTTGTTTCCTCAACTTTTTTTTTAAGATTCCCGCGTCATCCGGGACTGAGATCGCCGCACAGTGTAAGAAGGCTAGTTCGCCATGCGAATTGCGTGATTGGATTGTGTATTATTTATGAATGAGAGGGGGAAGGAATAGACTGAAAATGAAATTTTGTCAAAAAAACGTCGATAATTTGTTGAAAACGGTGAATGAAATATTTTTTAGTAATTTCAAAATTTCTCGTTATTTTGAGAATGTTTTTTTTTTATATTTCTAACGAAACGGTTAGCCGGGAGTATTTTCCGAGACGTGCCACCAAAAATGAAATTTTGTCAAAAAACGTCAATATTTTGTTAAAAACGGTGAACTTATTATTTTTTGTATAATTTCAAAATTTTCGTTATTTTGACAATATTTTTCATTTATAACGAAACTGTCAACAAAGTTTACGATTGAGATGACGGAAGTTTACTTTCCGAAGAGACTTTCTTCAATATTTCGCGCTGCAATTTGAAAATTGTTGTGATTTTTCCAGAAAACTTTGAGTCGAACGTATCCAACAGAATATCGATCTTTTCCAATAAAATTTGGTGATGCGAATCTTTGGTTTTTGAAAATTGAGAATCGGAGTCGATCGGATACAAAAAACTATGATTTTTTTTTTTTTTTCATCCCAGAAATGAGTCAAGACGAAATTGTAAAAAATAGGGAACATGTAACGCAGACATAATACAAAAAGAAAGGTGTAGCGGTAAAAGAGACACGCAGAGGGGTCGGAGCTTCCGGAAAGACGAGGTTTAGGGTAGATAGGGGCG
The DNA here is from genome assembly GCA_030522525.1 of Campopleginae sp. 14b. Lineage (NCBI taxonomy): Eukaryota > Metazoa > Arthropoda > Insecta > Hymenoptera > Ichneumonidae > Campopleginae sp. 14b. Next base: position 97,466 of record JAPYYS010000411.1, read on the forward strand.
AAAGTCAGCGCACAGCCCCTTCGGGGGCCACTAGCCGGCTTCGTGCCTTGCCACCACTTCAAAAACTCGTGTTGCCGACTCTGCTGAAAGCTGCTCCAAGAGAAAGAGAGAAACAGAGCTATCGACGTATACATATTTCGACTCGCACAGTCCACACCCTCGTCCTCGAACATCGCTCTCACCTTTTCACCCCCGCAACCTTCCACGTACTATTTTCACCGACAATGCCCACCTCCTTCTCGGACCTCACTGAAAATGAAATTTTGTCAAAGAACGTGGATATTTTGTTGAAAACGGTCAACTAAATATTTTTTTCAGAATTTCAAAATTTTCGTTATTTTGACAAGATTTTTCATTTATAACGAAACTGTCAGCCAAATTTACGATTGGGATGACTAAAATTAACTCTCCGAAAAAATTTTCCTTCAATATTTCGCGCGGCAATGACAAAATTTTTGTAATTTTCTCTGAATTAAAAAAAAAAAGTTTCGTCCAACGTATCCAACAAAATATCGATATTTTCCAACAAAATTTTCTTTCCAGTGATCCTGGGTGTTTTAGCTATCTTGAGTGAAAATAAAATTTTGTCAAAAAACGTCGGTATTTTGTTGAAAACGGAGAACTATATGAATATTTTTTGATAATTTCACAATTTTCGTTATTTTGACAATATTTTTTGTTTCTAACGAAACTGTCATCAGAATCAATGATTGAGATGACAAAAGTTTACTTTTTGAAGAAACTTTCTCCAATATTTCGCGCTGGAATGACAAAATTATTGTAATTTTTCGAAAAAGACGTTTATAAAACGTTAATATTTTATATTAAATGAAAAATACGCTGCGTATTAATACCGTTGTGTCTCGAGCGTCATGTCAAAGTTTAATAATTATACCTTATCAAAATAGCGACAACTGTGATTTAATTTGATTGGGCAGGCAGTACTTGGCAGAGAGATTTCAGGAGTTTGTTGCCTGCGACTCCGTTTCCATGCTAGTTCGGTGGCGAGTCGAATGGCGTTGAGATCGGAGGGTGTATTGGTAGCTCGGAGAGCAACGCCACTAGAGGTGAATCTCCCGAGGGCACCGTGCGATGGTGTTCGGTCGTGGAGTTTCCAAGTCCTTCAGGATTCGTCGGTATCTCTGGACAAACTCTCGTTTGCTGGATGCGAAATGACTGTACGTGAACTTAGTTCAATGCGAGCACGTAACCCAACAGTCTGGTGTGCAGAGTGATAAGAATATAATCAACAAAGTATAGAGCAGAGGTTGGATGACATGGAGATTTTACTGCAGCTCATAAATCTGTCACCATAAAAATCAAAGAATCTCCATTTGCTGGGTTCGTAATGACTGCTCAAGGAAACTCAATGATGGACCGAGACCGCCGGTGATAAGTTGAGTTTGGACGTCGTCCCATGACCGTACTTGATTATCTTTAGTTGATTAAACTCTCGAATTATGTCGCGTTAGCATATTACGACTTTGCAGAACGTTACGTCGCACCGGATGCTCCTTCGAGTCCCACTTTACAGCTTTTGCAAACGACTTACGACAGTCCCGTCGGGAATGCGTAAGAACAGTATGAGCCTTCCATATTTAGTACCAAACGAACTGATAGTTTATTTCCCTATACAACTTACAGGCATGACCAGCAATGAAGCGTGAACACGAAATATATTTTTCTGAATATTTATCTCCCTCAAAACGTCTAATTAAAAATTACAAACCAGAGATTTTTCAACCTCAAAATGTTTTTCAATGATTTTTTATCAATTCAGTAGAAAAACAAGCGAAAAAATGAGATAAAAATCAAAATTGAAAAGAAAAATACGGCAAACTGCTGGAGAAACCGTTAGGATTTTTTCTAAATAATTATAAAATTATAAAATTATTATAAAATTGTGATATATACGAGAATCGTGTAAAAAACCAGCGATTTTCGAGCCTCCGAATGTGCCCCAATGATTATTGATCACTCGAGTAGAAAAATAAAAATGAGAATTGAAAATAAAAATAAGACAAACTGTCGGCAAGATGGAGGCATGAGAATTCACTGAATCACCAAAAATTTCCATTTACGGGAAAGGTGTAAAAAATCCAATGATTTTCGAACCTCCAAATGTTGTCCAATAATTTTTTATCATTTGAGGAGAAAAAAACGAAAAAAAAATAAAAATAAAAAAAGGAAAACCGTCGGCAAGATGGGGAGTCGGTGAGGATTTATTGAATTATTATACAATTTCGATTATACGGAAAGCGTGTATAGGGCAGAATGTAGAGTAAACAGAAAGGAAGATGATAATGTACTGGAGGAACGCGTTATGGTTCATTTGGAACGTGCTTTCGATGAGCGTGTGCTACGAGGCAAGAGGGGGATGAGGGGTGAGTACAGTGATAGACGGAAATTGTATGAGCGTGTGTGGAGGTCAACGCGGGCATAACCAGGAGGAGCGAAGTTATGATGGTTTATGAATACCCCCGTAACGAATGCCTCGGACTAGCCCCATGAACGTTTGTCTCTCTATCCTCGTTGAATAGCTCTCGCATGTTACGAGCTCTGCATCACTCGCCAAATACGCTCCAGCTATAACGCCGCGCGTGATTTTCTATGCTGCAAATTGTTTTACGCCTATAAACACAACCTGCTGTGAGGAAAGTGCCAAAGCTTTCTGGATGGGTGACAGTTGGCGTGGAAAAATGTAATGACCCATTTTTTTCTTCCCGTATAAGTTTGGTGACCTAGGAATCGCGTAAATAAATTACGAGCTTCGAATTTTCCACGATTGACATTTTGAGAACTGAGAGATCGATCGATCGCGTGCCTTAGGCGTTTCCTTGATTTTTCTTAATGAGCTCTCATCATTTTCCTCAGGATCCAGCGCTTCGTCCTTCTCCATTATGCATTTCCACATAGACATAAGAATTCAAATAAGGTATTCGGAATAAATGTCGTATGACATATCGTTGACACTAACGCTGGGGGAGCTTAGCGGGTGCCAATTTGTAAAAGGAGACCCCACGCGGTGTAACCAAGCACGCATCCAACACTCCGTCTCTCGAGTAGTTTTGCTAGAGGCACACGAGCGTTTAGCCCTGGGCGCAATATGCTCTGACTCTTGATTAAAACACCATGGTGCATCATTCAACGCACCCAAAAGTCCCTGAAGTGGTGATACGGTTTACAGAGTTAAACACTCACGCTGATTGTTACAATTTAGTCTCTCGTGCATAGAAATTATCGTCGGATCCGACGACTACGAATGCAGCGAGTGAAAACGTCACACAAAATGAGAAAAAAAAAAAAACAAATTCCGAACGTCTCGTCACTTTGTCGCTGATCCCATTCAAATTATTGCTGGAAGTGAGGGCGTCATGGGTGATCGTGAACGTTATAGAACGAGCAATACTGAAAAGAAAATTTTGCTCTATAAGATCGATATTTTGTTGGGCACGGTCGACCAAACGTTTTTTCTTTAAATCCCAAAAATTTTGTCATTGCATCTCGAAATATTGGAGAAAGTTTTCTCGGAAAGTGACCTTTTGTCTTCTCAATCGTGAATTTTTGAGACAGTTTCGTTTAAAATCAAAAATATTGTCAAAATTACGAAAACTTTGAATTTATCAATAAATATTTAGTTTGCAACAAAATATCGACGTTTTTCGACTAAATTTCATTTTCAGTGTTAAATAAAAATAGGGAAAAGTTATCGATTGCCCTTCCCCACTGCTCCAGCAGTTTCTGCTTGGAAACAAGTGCAGAATTTGACGTGAAATTGTGAACGCCAAGCTGATGAGCCAAAGGCCAGAGAAGATTTATGTTCGCCAGACAAGAACCCCCTGCACGGCTATAGCGCGGAAGACAGAGCATGTTGCGTATCCGAGAACGCGCTGGACAATCGGCCTCGTTTTCGTAGAGCGTAAGCATTACCAGGCGCGCACTAGTCCGGGTATTGTGGCCATACGGTTCGCTGCAGCGTGTAATATGATGTAGTGGCGTATTGTGTAGGATGCTGCGATGCTACTGGTGGTGCACAATAGTTTCGATAGGAGGACATGCCCGACAGATGGAAGTGTTAATAATTGATAGTCGCGCCCCCCTCGCATCGATACTCTGCTCTTGGGTCATGGGGTTCGAGGGGCTAGTCGAGGGGTTGCTCAACTTCACCGTCCACTTTTTTACGGCACACGTATTTATTATATCTCAGATCTGTGACTTGGCCCTTCGAGCTCGAAGTCACGTGATAATAATAGTAACAATATAAAATTTGTAAATTTCAATTTTCCCATTTTTTTTTTTCAATTCGCCTTTAAATTATATAATTTCGACAACTTTTCTAGAAATTGAAGAGGAAACTTATACACGATATTTGATTAAATTTGCGGAAATTAGTGCAGTTCAACGATTTTTTAAAAACCTCACATTTTGGTAATTGAAAGGAAAAGTCATAACAACAAAAAACAATTTTCTAATATCAATTTTCGATTTTTGTTGTATTTCCCTTTTAATTATATGATTTCGACCACTTTTTCAGAGAGTGAAGAGAAAGTGGAACCTTATACACGATATTTTACAAAATTTGCAGAAATTCATGCGATTGGACGGTTTTCAAAAAATCTCAGATTTTCGTGAAATTCGGAAGATTATAAACTTTAAACCGTTCGACCGATATTCCTCAAACTCAATACCAACTTTCCTATCATGATACTCTATCAATAAAAAAACATTAGCAATAAATCTAAAAATTTTTGGAAATTGGAACGTCGACAGTTCTAGCACACTGACATTAAAAACTGGATAAAAAAATATCTCCGTCACATAGTTTCGTCTACGAGGAAGCAAAAATGATAAAAATATAATTAACACTAATAAATTTTGTTGAGAGCCTTGAAGGACTTGAATGCCCAAAGAGCCAAGACGTTACGCAGCACATTACGAAGGGCAAAATGCATTAAGGTATCATACCGAAGGACAGAACTGAAAACTCTGACCCTTAGTCTCGTCGATTCTGTGGAGAGTGCGCAAGTTGAAAGACGATATACCGAGTAGCGTGGATCAAGCATCATCCCAGCTCCTCCGCTGGTTTGTGGTTCCATGGGGCTCAGGCAGAGTATAGTGGTAGACCACAGGGTTGAACATGAGCAATGGAGAAGAAGCAAAGCTGGTGGGAGAGGGCGGAAGCAAGTGCTGCGGGAGAGTTGAGAGACGAACGCGCTAGCGCGGGTTGAGTGTACGTGCGGCGGTGGTCCGGTGACCGCGGGAGGGCAGCGACATAATGGACACATTAGTGCCTGGCCTCCAGTTTAATTAGTTTACATTACGGTCGCATCGTCACCAGGACCACGCAATGGCAAGGATGGAGTTAACGCGCGATCCTTACACAGACTATATATGTATAGAGAGGCTGAGCAAGTTGTGCTGAGGGTTGGCCGGGCCGTTGATTAATCGGCAAAGTTTGATGCGAGTTGATGGAGACGCTAATCACAGCTCGTAATCGAATAATCCTCGGTTCATGTTAGTCTCATCTATATGTACGAGCGACAACTATTTAAACTTGAGGCAAATATGAACGGGAAAATAATTGGAAAGAGATGAATATAGCAAGTCGGGAAAATGAACTTTTGCAACTTTCCACTGGGTCCGGACGACTGGATCGCGACGATAACGAGTAATGGGGAAAATCAGATAGCCACCCGAAGCATTGTGACACTTGAGGAAGAGGAAGGCCCAATGGGAGAGAAAACAGGGAGCTTGCCGACCACCGGTTGGCTCGCTTACTCGCGAGAGAACAAGACTCACACGACATAGCTCATTTAATTACAAATTCCATTAAAATGAATGCCAGTTGAGAAACAAACTCCACATATCAGCATTAAGCCGCTCGGCTTGAGCTCGCTTGCGCCAGCCAGCACACACAACGTGTCCTAATCAGGTTAATATAAATATGAAATATGCAGCGAATGTGTTGGCTTCTCCACCGGCGAAGAGATCTTCTCGGCATCTCACTCTCTCTCCCCCCTCACCCTTACACATATCCACCCTCGCACGTACCATTTTCTCACTCACCCAGCTTCGCAGGTGGTTAAAGGGTGCAGAATTTCTGCGACGTATACGTATTGTTGAATATCGTACGTTGTTCCTACCCCGGCTAGGAAAACCGAGGACACACGTGGTGGAAAGCTCGCTACCACCTTACGACTCCTCCGGGGAGGGCTTCATATTAACCCTTGCATATTAAGCTCCCTGACACGATAACCGGATTCTCAAATATTTACGTTGACATTTCGCTCTTTCTCTCCCACTGTCCGACATCATACAACCCTTACACTTTATTCATGCCCTGACCAGATTCTCGGCTCACCTTATACGCACGTCCTGACGAAGACGATGAAGGAGAACGAGAAAATAAGTTTTTCAGCTATTTGAACGCTCGTACGAAGAACTGACGTTGTCCAACTAGACCGAAAAGAAAATTTTATTGGAAAAGATCGATATTTTGTTAGATTCGTTCGACTAAACATTTTTTTGAAAATTCACAAAAATTTTATCATTGCAGCGCGAAATATTGGAGAAAGTTTCTTTCGAAGGTCAATTTTTGTCATCCCAATCGTAAATTTTGCTAACACTGCCGTTATAAATGAAAAATTTTCTCGAGATTCCGAAAATTTTAAAATTATCAAAAAATATTTAAATTCAACAAAACGTTGACGGTTTTTAACAAAATTTCATTTTCAGAGGCACGTGTTGGAAAATACTCCCTGCTAAAAGAAAAATTAAAATTTTTAAAATTCATTTAAAATTCATAAAATTCAGAAATTTATAAAATTGAAAATTCATCAAAAAATATTTAGTTCTCCGTATCCGACAAAATATTGACGTTTTTTGCCAAAATTTTATTATCCACGGCACGTGTTGAAAAATACTCCCTGCTAAACGAAAAATAAAAAAAAATTTGAATTCATAAAATTCAAATTCATAAGTTCATAAAATTTAAAATTCATCAAAAACTATTTAGTTCACCGTTTCCAACAGAATATCAATATATTGAGGTTTTTTTACAACATTTCATTTTCGGTGGCACGTGTTGGACTCCCTTACATTATAAGACTCCGCATGACACTCAGAATGTGTCATTTGTAGTTTTAATTAGCAACGAACAATGGAATTACTTCGGAGGCGATATGAAATTGTTTGTAGATGCCAATCATATGCCAGACGAGGTTTAATCAAGGTTTCGTTGAGTAAAATAAAAAAGAGGAGTGCGATGGAGAGGAAGGAAAGAGAACGAGGGGTATGAGTGTGGTAAAGAAGTGCAAACATTCCTGGCAACCTTGATATTTTTCAATATAAGCGGGAGGTTCATTCGTGCGTGTGAGGGTTGTGTATCGTGTTTTTCGCGCGAACTCTGGTCACCAAGGGAAATCTGGCTCGGGGCAACGTCGCTCACTTTTTCAACGGACTCGCTTGCTCTCTTTATGCTTTTTCCATCTGGTGTACATTTTTTTGTCTGGTGGTCGGCAATTTTGATAAATATTGGCTCAATTACGCGGAGCACCGTGTTGGTGGTTACGCGGCAACGATTTCAAGTGACATTCGATCCGCAGAGCACTGAGTGACACACACAATTGGCACATTGATGAGTTTATAAGTTACGAGCCTTGAGTCGCGCCCGAATCGAATGCGAAAAAGCAGAGAGCATGAGAGTCGTGGACGTGTGTACGTGTGGGGCGGATAAAGCGATAGAAAATAAGAGAAACTGAGAGAGACTGGGCGTTATATTGGAGAGGTAAAAGTGCGATAGATCGAGTAAAGGTGGGAGGACGCACGAGAGAGAAATACCGGAGGAAGAACGTTCGTGCGTGGTCCCAGAGTCCCTGAGCCGATCCTGCCAAGTTATTTAAATTCAAATTCGAAATATCGTCGAGGGCTGCTAACATATTGTTTGTTTCGTTTGCCCCGTCGCGCGCGATAACCGCGGCCTAGCATTTCAATCTGTATATATGTAAACATGTAAATGTATCAGTATATACATACAAGAGTGTAATTCCAATGGACACGATACAGATATATCCTCAGCTCTCGATATCGGCGTCAAATTCCGTTGGAATTTCTCAACCCACTTGTCCAGGACATCTATTATGTTCCGCATGACGCGGCTGATCGGTCAAGTCGATCATTCTGTAAAGAATAATCACGTATACAAAGCTCGACAAATGTCGATGCACGGAAACTGCATGTGCAGCGGAGATCACAGCGGTGCATTGGTTCGATTTGAAATTTCGTTAATTCTATGATATGCTGTGATGATGCTCGCACTTTCAAATGCTACGATCAAACTTAATTACATACGTGAATGCTCGTTGCTTTCTAACATCCTCCCCATCTCCTACGATCCTCTGTTTCATGTGAGTATCCTCCAATTCCCTATCCCTTAACAATTTGCCCCTAACATGCTGAGGAGCCAACGGACAGAGCGTGGGGATGTATCTCACGACGTTTCCTGCCGATGCACCAATTTCGACGCACTGGAAATGAAATTTTGTCAAGAAACGTCAATATTTTGGTGAAGACTGAATATTTTTTTATAATTTCCAAATTTTCGTTATTTTGACAATATTTTTCATTTTTAACGAGACTGTTGGAAAAATTGACGATTGGAATGACGAAAACTTACTTTCGGGAGAAACTTTCTTCAATATTTCGAGCAGCAATGACCGAATTTTGGTGATTTAAAAAAAAAAAAAGTTTAGTCGACCGGACCGAACAAAATATCGATCCTTTCCAACAAAATTTTCTTTTCAGTGCGTAACAGGCCTCGGCGCGTCTCAGTTTTAATTTTTTTCAGAAATTTCGTAATTCTTGACGTCGACGTTTCGTTTGGTGGGAAAAATTCGACTTTCTGTCGATTCCTCTTCTCAAGATCGATGGACCAGTGTCCGGGCTACGCGATAAGAGTTTGTGATCCTTTTCAGGAAAGTCGCAGGTTTCGTTTTAATTCGAAATCAAGTTTTCTATATTTTGAGTAATTTTTGAGTTTTCTGATCTTACGTGTGTATGGTGAGGGCTGCGAGGCCTTGGCTGATAAGACAGAGACAGCATTTGAGTATATAACTCGTAGGACAGTCAAAAAAGAGGGTTTGGGCTGAAGGCTTTTTGAGCTTTTGCTTCTGCCACTTGTAAGGGTCAGTCGACAAAAAGACTTAATTAATGATCGCGGCTATCCCTGAGGGCGTCCACTGTGGTGCTCTCGGTCGCTTCGTCAGATGCTTTTGGGATGCGAGTCGAGACGGGAGAGCGAGGTGAGAGCGGCACAAGCAGCAACTAGAAGGACTGAGATGACGGAGTGCCCTCCGAGGAACGACCCTCGATGCAAACTCCTCGTATGAATATGTCTCTGCTAATTCAAACTTTGTCCCACTGGTGGCAGCCTCCACCTACAGCCCCCCCCCCCCCCCCCCCCCCCCCCCCCCCCCCCCCCCCCCCCCCCCCCCCCCCCCCCCCCCCCCCCACCCCCCCCCACCCCCCCCCACAAAATTATGTCTCTGGTATACCCTTATAATGAATTATATGCGGCACATGATACTGGCACGTGTAATCAGTTCGGGAACCCAACAATTAGATCGAATTTTCCTCGATTAATAATTATTATTCATACATTTTTTAAATTATTCTATTATTTGTTTATTTGTTTATTTATTCATTTATTCTATCATTCGTTTATTTTTTTGTTGATTTATTGATTCATTTATTTACTTATTCATTTATTTATTTATTTAGTTATTTATTTGTTCATTCGGTCATTTATTTGTTAATCTATTTATTCTATTTTTTTTTTTTTTTTTTTTTTTTTTTTTTTTTTTTTTTTTTTTTTTTTTTTTTTTTTTTTTTTTTTTTTTTTTTTTTTTTTTTTTTTTTTTTTCCGGAACACTGAACCTTCACGAAATATTCGTTTTTTACGTTTTTTTATGTACCGTAAAAGTGCATAGTGAAATAAGAATTTTAACAGCATGAGATTGTGTCCTGTTGGAGGGAAAACCGCGCCCGGGCAATGGCTCAACCGGCTGAAGTTAACGGCGAGCCATTTCGCACTTTCTTTTCCTGTTTACTGCTCGACGGTAATTTTACGAGACGACCGTCTTTCGGTTTCTTCTCTTTTCAGTGAGATACTACGGAAAAGATGCTGAAGAAACAGTGAGAGCGATAGTCGTCGTGGACATGCACTATTTACTTACCGAAGAGCTACGACGTTACGTCATACCTTTTGCCAACCGGTTGTCTCCGTTCTTTACGCTGCTCTTTACTTTCGTCTCTTCGTTTTTGAGACATTCTCCTCTTTCCCTTCGATCCAAGGCACTGTGTGTGTAGCTCGTTCACTCTCCGGACGCCCCTTGGGCACCCTCCCCATCATATTTTATTCAGACTATAATTGAAAATTCTGTGGTATATGGCCGATGGATTTGTCACCTAAGGAACTTTTACGCTCTATTCCCTCGAATTTTTCGTACATTTTTTCTTTTTTTTAACTCCAGGCATTCGATTTTCTTTCCAGACCACTGGAAAATGTTCGTTCGCCTCCGATGGCATTCGATTATGATTACAGATGTTTGTACACTTTCCCCAGTCAGTCAGTAAGTCTCGATGGCGTTAAAAATGAAATTTGTAACTTTCTCGAGAATTTTCTCGCACTAAACTGGAAGAAAATTCATTTTCTCTCCATCTAGTGCGACGCCATCACTGAAAAGAAAATTTTGTTGGAAAAGATCGATATTTTTCGACTGAACGTTTTTTTTTTTTCAAATCATAAAAATTTTGTCACTGCAGCGCAAAATATTGCAGAAAGTTTCTTCCGAGAGGAAATTTTTGTCATCCCAATTGTGAATTCTGCCGACAGTTCCGTTGGAAATGAAAAATATTGTCGAAATGACGAAAATTTTGAAATTATTAAAAAATATTTAGATCACCGTTCTCAACAAAATATCGGCGTTTTTGCCAAAATTTCATTTTCGGTGTATACTGAACAAAAAATTTCGATGGAAAAGATCGATATTTTGTTTGACACTAACGATAATCGTAAATTTTGTTAACAGTTTCGTCGGAAACGAAAAATATTGTCAAAATAACGAAAATTTTGAAATTATGAAAAAATATTAAGTTGAGCGCATTCAACAAAATGTTGACGGTTTTTCACAAAATTTCATTTTCAGTGATGAATTAAAAGAAAATAAGGGAAATGCGGTACGAAGTGGAGAAAACGGAACTTTTATCAGCCATCGGTTTGCACAACACGAGTCTCTGCAAAGAAATTCTTTTCACGAGCGTATAGTGTTGACGGTTTCCCATACAATATGCGAGAGAGGCGAGCGGGGGTGAGACGAAATAGGAAGTGAGGTGATCCGGAGAAGCGGATGGATCTCGCGCGTTCATAGGGCCAGGGTGAGCCTGGATTGAGGGGACCCCATGGACTCGTGAAATCCATCAGACGAGAAGGCTTCCAGTTCTTCTTTGCCAGTGCTACTTACTGTGGTGTGCGGAGGACGCAGCATTAAAAACCAAGGGGTAGTGCGAACATCTTCGACATACCTTGCCTGGCCCTGCGTGAAGAGAGAGCGCGAGAGGAACAAGCTCAGCGCGGAAGGGGCAAAGGCCAAGAATAAAATATAATCCACGATATGTCCCCTTCGAGAATGCCACAACAACCTTCGCCATCTCTTCTATTGCTACAACGTTTCTCGCCACTTCAACTCCAGCCACTCGTCCCGCCCACCGTTCCGACATAATTTTACAGTTTTTCAAAAAAACGACCAAGAAATAGGATCAAATATGGGCTCAGGGAGAGAGAATGTTTGCCGGAGATCGATGAGCCAAGAATTCGTGTCTTGCAGGACAATTATAATTTTTGACTGTCTCAGGACGAACCAGCATCTTCCGGAGGGAAGCTGCCACGGACTAACGCGCAGAGAAACTGTTTACAGTCACCGTATTGTCATTTTGAAGCCAAAAACGTTGCGGAGCATTCTGGTGCTTTGTGGAGTTACCGGTCATATATCGTAAGAGGGCCATCTTCTTGGGGTAAATCTACCGACGTGCCTGGACGCGGATAAGGCAAGAAAGAGCCAAGTGCCGAGAGGAGGTGCTTCTTAAATCTGAAAAATTAAATTATATCGCCGTAAAGCGGCAATGGCTCGGAGTTTAGTGTCTCGTAGAAGCGCTCTACGCCAGAGGGTAGCCAAGTTTAAGGGATACCAAGGAACTGTGGCCCTCTTTTCTTGAATAAAAACGGCATTAGTCCGTGCATTATGTATGACCGGGACACGACTATGTCGTTGGCACTGCGCGAGCCTGGCAAAGTCATACGCGCAGTAGCGCACTCATCTCTTCTTCTTTCTTCCTCTTGCCTTTTCTCTCTTGCTCTATCATGAGATACTCGTGGCCCACGCCCACCTCACGGACGTGTCTCTCTCTCGTTCTCGGTGTCTCGCTCAACCGGCTCTCTATAAAAGCACGGAGCTGGCTCTAGCGAGAGAGAAACTATACGAGAAGGTTGGGAGTCGTAAAGCTTCGTCTCTAGCTCTCCCTCTTTCGCCGTTCTATAATAATTTAGCTTATGAAAATTCGTTTTCATGTACGAAGTATATGTCGCGGGAGGTGCATCTTAGATCAGGTGCATCGGGATTTGCATCGCTTGTGCAAAAATACTTAACGTTATCGAATGATCCGGGGGAGTTTGAAAAGTTTCGAGCGAGAATCGCATTAGCTCTGTGCCTTTTGCTCCAAACGCCGGGGATGAACGATCGCAGGATCTGATGAGAAGATAATCAGTTTGACGAGATATAAGTTCGTGGAAATAAGAAGCAAATTTTCAATTTCATTTGCCTCCTGACACTGACGCTTGACTGATTCAATTCACTTTTTCTTTTTCTTTTTTTTTACCGAACACCGTGCCACTCCGTAGCATAGCAAAAAAGTATTTACACGCTCGGAGATAAAAGCCCGAGCAGCTCAGTGATCTCCTATCGCCTTGGCAACGAGTTATTCCGTCGCATTACACATTTTCATTATTTCGCGACGAATTTTCGTTGCATATCCACGCCTCCGAGCCAGGCCCGTCAGTACTGACCGTGGGATATACTTTTTTCAGCATTTGCGAGAATATGAAGAAAAAAAAACACAATTTTTTTTCAGATTTTGAGAATTTTTTTAGATTATGGTGAAATTTGCGAAATGAAAAATCCGAATTTGGAGAAATCTGTCGGTGAAATTTTCGTCGATACCGTAGATCGGTCAAGAAATCTGGCTCGATATTTTATTGGCAAGATGTGCGGCAATATATTTTAGAATATATGAAAAAATGTAAAAAATATGTTTTATAAATGCCAAGCGGAGAAACCGATTTGATTTATCAAGCAGGAAAATCCTATAATCTGTGGCTGCTACAAGACTTTTCACTCTGGTCCTTTGATTAAAATGCGAGCTTAATCATTGCTCGGGCTGTAGTCACCTGAGGGACTTGCTGCCATCCTCGTTTCTCCTCGCACCCTTTTCCTCAATCTCGCATTTTCTCTATATCGCCAATGCGTTTTCTCCCTCTGGCAAATCCTTGTGTCTTTCTTTTCGCACCCCTCTCGAGCCTTTCCATCGTGCGACGCCGAGAGCGCGACTTCGACGAAAGCAGGAAAAACGCGAGATAATACATGACGCGATCTTTTGTTACGCTCACCAAGAGATACTCGCGTGCTTGCGTCTGCTTGTCTCTTCCACTCTCTTTTAAGATATTAAAATGTGTCATCAGCTGATGCCTTCGTTACCACATCGTGATGGATACCCTCTCATCATTTTCCAGTTCATATTTTCATTTTATACATCATACAGATATTAACATCGCCGCAAAAGTGTCACAATAACGACACAAGAGCTCTTTAATATTCACTGGGAAACATTATGCTTTTATAACCTGGCACTGGGTTGCGCAGGGTGCAAAACGTCATTGCAATTCGTCAGCAAAGTATTCAGCTATTAATAAATTACGAGCAACATCGTCGGAATATTCACGAATTATCTCCACTGCCAAATAATTCAGGAGGTTGGCATTGTTCTAGAGAATAAATCAAATTCTTCCTTTTCCAATTCACACGAAAATCGATCGAATCGGGAAAAGACGTGGAAAGTTCTAAATATCAAGAATTCAGTCGATTTCTGCAACAATCAATCCAAGTTGCTTGTTCATTTCCGATCTGTGTGCAAATTTTTACTTATCCTGCCCTGAACGACTGGTTAAGGAGGTTAGCTAGATGCAACAATATGATAAGAATTCAATCAAATTTAGTGATAATATTCATTAGCATCAAATACAACGATACAAAATTTTTACAATTTTTCGTCTATAAAGTTTTCGAATAATTTGAGTTTAGAATAAGCAAAATAAATACCTATATATATTTGAATCCTATGCTTATGCACGTAAACTCTAGTGTTCATTAACCCAAAAACTAGGTAGAAGAAAAATATTTAAAAAATCCTATATTAATAATACTCACCAAATTAAATGCTCACCGAATTTCATAAAATTCGAATCATTTTGAAATTCCCTATGCTTTTAATACGACAACATTGTTGTGTGTAGCCGCACCCTCCTTAATCGATCACTCGTTGAATTCGTCAATTTTAAGTCCTACAAGGAGCAACGAGAATGGATGAGATTGAAAGATCAGAATTGTCGTACATCTAAGACGTTTACAATAGAGAAAGTTAAGGGATTCTCGGTGGATAAGGTACGTGAGGCTGGAGCTGGTTTGGGGAAGTGCTGTTTGTACTATTGGCGTTGTGCGAGGCGTAGAAAAGGTATATACCGCGACAGGTCGTCGTCGTATATGCGGGGGAGAGATACGAGCGGTGGGGCTGCAATTTCCGCGGCTCGTGATTGGGGCAGCCTCCTCGGGGAGCAAAAACTCCATCTACAAATGAACAGCCGTGACAAGAGCCATAATTTCTAGTGGCTGAGCTCAAGCTCAGCATCACCAAACCTACCGACCACCGTCTCTTTCTCGCTTTTTATGTCTTGCCAAGAATATCAGCAGTTCGTTGTTTCTCTACGTTGCTAGTTCCCAATTTGACGGGTACCCGCTTAAAGGATCGTACATTTCATCAGTCAAATTGGACGTCTCATCGAATTCCTGTGATTTATTTCATCTCCAGGCTCTTGCAAACACTTTCCAGGACGAAAAATTTAAAAAAACTCGAAAAAAAAAAAATTTTGTCTCGCGAGACGACTCCGGAAAAAAGAAAAATGTATTTTGTGCTGACAATTTATTTTTTTTCAGTCAAATTGGACGTCTTATCGAATTCCTGTGATTTATTTGATTTCGAGGCTCTTGCAAACACTTTCCAGGACGAAAAATTCAAAAATGTCGAAAAAAAAAATGTTGTCTGGTGAGACGACTCCGGAAAGAAGGAAAATGGATTTTGTGCTGAAAATTTTCTGTTTTTTTTCACAGCCAACTAAATAAACGTTTTTGTGACTCGCCCTGCTGGTGCCATTTATTTTGATTGCTTTTAATCTGTACAGAATCGAAGATCTATCAATTTCACGTAGAGGAGTATACGGTTTGGTGAGTTTTGGCGAATGAACGTTTGAGGGCAGCGTTTGAGACGATCTATCAGGCGGAAGTTGGCGGCAAGTGGTACACACCGAGAGCGAGCGGAAGTGAACATACTGCGCGGCGATGACTGGGAGGATTCCATTTTTCTCGGGAATTTATCTCGGGAAGTAATCCTGCCACGTCGTTGCGCGGATCACACTTTCCCCGAGCGGATGATGTATGAGCAGCGAGGGAAAAAAAATTAAACGTACATTTGATAAATAGACTTTGTGGCGGAGACTTCGTATTTGTGTGGCAAAGTGAACGGTACAGACTTGCTGTACAGAGTGTAGATTGCTGTTAGTCTTTGAAGCTTTCCAATCAAATCGCCTTGGGATGCTGCGATAAGAGGAAAAAAAAAAATTTGGACGTTGGTCGAGGATGGACACGTCATTAACGACGTTCCTGATTTTTCTCATTTTCTTAGGTGCTCCCCTTGACTGGTTTCTTTGGTGACAACTCTTCCAGTGCAATTCCCCGAAGTAAAATCAAGTCGACGATCACCAGAGGAGAAGGGAGTCGTGGGTGGAGAGCCAGAGACAGAGAGGCGATTCGAAAGCCAGCCCACAGCGATATCCTAAGCCTTAGCAAGTGTTTGAGCATCGTCGCGTCTCTTGTGTCGTCGCTGTGGGGATATCATCGCGCGGCTTTTGGTGCGACCAGTTTGCAGAAGTCCAAGCGAGGCTTTTCCTTCGTTGCCCCAGAGGAGCTGACCTCCATTACGTCAGGTTAACCACACTGCCTTCGCACTTCCGTCAGACTTTGATTGGCTTGGGAATGCTATTAATTCCATAGATGCGACTAGACATCGCGTCACAAACCTTACGATGCTGCGCATTGAGTTTCTCCATTGTGCGAGTCTCGAGACCACAATACGACGTGACATTTTCTCAAACTTTTTCAGCTCAAACTAAAATCATGAAATGTTTGCTTTCCGGGCATGTGCAGACACATACGTATCTACGATGTGTCTCAGCGGCGGCTTGTCACAAGCTCTCAAGGTGCTCGATGCTTCGCTGTTATGCAGATGGATAGATGGAACGTCTGCGACGTTCCTTCTCGCCTTGGCAAAGGGTCTCCGGAGACTTGCTCACGGATCCTTTCCCATAGCTATAGCCAACCTTGCCCGCAGCCTCGCATACTCTTTCGCCCTCTTTCTAAATAATATACGAGCATATTTTTCTATCATCCTTTGTCTCGCCTCCACTCTTCCTCTCTCTCTTCCTCTCTGCAAACATGTATCGTCGATTTGGCAAGAATTCACACGAGGTGGAAGTGCAAAAACCTGGCGATTCTTATCTCGAGCCCATCGATGCTGTGGCTAAATTTTCCAGAAAACACCCGACCAATGCTAGAAAATATATTTATAAAAAGAAAATCTTTTCTGAGTTTGGTTCTAATTTTATTAATATTATTTATATCATTATTCGTTATTATTCATTTATTTATATTATTATCATTTATTTCGGTTATTGTTATTTATTAATTGTTATTATTACCATCATTTATTTTGGTTATTAATTTATTCATCATCATTATTATTATTATTATTATTTACTTATTCGTTTTTTGAGATGATTATTTATTAATAATATATTTATAGCCAAACTGTATCGTGCCTCAGCCATCAAATTGCTAAATGCGTGGATTTGGAGGCGATAAATCTTGGGAAATGAAAAAAAATATGTATAAATTGCATAGCCATAAAAATATGGTAGAATCTTATGTTTTTTTTTCGTTTTCTATTTTACAATGAGCGATTTTTTGATTTATCGAGAAATAATTATTAAAAAGCCATAAAAATGTTGAATTTTTTGGAAACAACGAATGTCGAGTTGGTGTTTCGTTAATTGAAAGGGAAAAAATATCTGCAATCTATTATAATTACGATTTTTTGATGTAGGCCAAAAAAATACTTGAGGCTTGGAGTTCGATTTGGTCGAAAAATGGAAAGATTTTTGGGGGGAAATTATTTTGGTTGGGGATCTCGAATGGATTGTGTAACTTTGTTATTCCGGGGAGAATATTGTCGCAAGAGAATTGTCGACATGTCACACGAAGCTGGTTCGCAGGGCACATGGCGTGATTAATCGATCGACCTGATTTCGGAAATCGCTCGGGCTATCCAGCACCAATTTTGGGAAAGTAACTTGCTACGCTTATACATTATGCAGACGGTATGGAGATTAGACGAAGGACGGTCTACGAAGCAAATGCCTTGGCATCAAACGAGTTGTATTGACATGAGGTCCGGAGCTTGCACGTCCTGCTAAATGATTCAAACTACTTTGCGGCACTCCCAGAGTGATTGTCAATCGATATCGAGCACAGAATCCACTTGCACAAATCTCATCGACTTCTGGTCATTCGGAAAATTCTACAGATTGAAAAAACACCGGAGCAGACGAATTTCTCGTGAGACACAACCTGCTCCGCTTGAACGAGGCCGGAGATGCTTTATTAAAACTGTACGAACATAAATTTCTACGCTCTGGCCGAAAACTTGAAAAACAAAATATTAAACAATAAATCATGAGAATCTCGAGGAACGCGCATGAATTATGATTTTATTAGTAAACCGAAGGATAAGCACGTTTTTTTTTGTTTTGCCCCTGCGCTACATTGACCACGCTCAAAGTTTAGCAATCAAACTTTCACAACGAAAGGTTCAAGTCCTCAGCGAATTAAATCGCAATAAAACACATTGACGTTCGTAAGATTTTATTTTTTTTTTATTCGCTATTCCAGAAATCTCATCATACCTTTCGCATCTTCATTTTTATTTCGTCGACTCCTTAATACATCACACCCCAACTATCTCAATGGCGGATCTCAGACTCGGCACGACATCGATGTGGTACCGCGCAAGTGCAGCAACGGTAGCAGCCCAAGTAGTGCGGCCTGTATCTTCAATTAAACGTGGCTTTCTACAAATTAAGAGTTAAGGTGCATAGAGGTGGGCGACGGGGGTGGCCGCCTCAGGGGTTGGTGGCCCCAACACCGAGCTCTTGCTTCGAAGGCGGCACCGGACACGCCCCTGGTGGCCGTCCGCGCAACCACCGTGCGCGCCTTTACTCCACTCGAGACAACGAGAACAAGAGAGAAAACAGTATTTCTCTCTCTCTATGTACTACCGAGCATATAGATGCACCCAGGTACTTTGCTGCCACCTCCACCTTACGATCTCCCGCTATTCACTCCCCGTTAGCCCGGGACCGCTGGCAAGAATCGCTTGACTGTTCCCTCGTTTCTCACCTCTCATAAAAATAATGCTAGAAAAATCGATTTTACCGAGAATAACTCTCGTGTACTAAAATGCAGTGAAACAAAAATATGGTGAGCAACGAAAAGACGAAAAAAAAATGTTATAGAAAAAGAAAAAAACTCGAGAAACAGACACGTAAGAAAAAATCGAGTCCGAAAAATTGCACAATGTTTCGAGATGACAAAAAATATTTAATCCGGAGACCATTCTTCCATTTGAGAGAAAAAAAATTTTTTTTTGCACCTCGACTTTTCAAGACATTGCATCTCTTCGATGAATCCATGAAATTAATCTTGAAACCACACTTTTTGGGGGTAGAATATCCTGAGTAATCGATTACAATGATTTTGAAAATTGAAAAATGAAATTTTATCGTCGAAAAATGGCCAAATTGGAGAAAGGAATTTTGAAAACCTGTTACACTTGAAATTTTCGTCGGTGCCAATTTGCACCAGTGTCATGTGTCTACGGGTTAATGCATTTCATGCTCCTTTTTGTCGTTAGATCCGTAGAAATTTGTGAATTTAATGGAACGCGAAATATTGAAATTCCATAAAGTTTTATAGAGCACTTCATAGAAAATTCGAATTTGACTTTATCGAGAGGTTGAGTTTATTAGATTACTTATTACATATACCACAATAACGTGGGCGCATGTGGAAGCAATATACGATATATCACGTGAAGGATATTCGATATCCGAGTTCGATTGGTTTCATAAATACTGTTCGCCCGAGCTGGTTCTATGGCGGACTTCTATATCGTGTGCTCGTGTGCGCCGTCGGAGAAAGATAATTACTCCGAAGTCGGAAAGTTGTCGGTCCCGGTCATAACTTCGTGAATCCCTAGAGGCGTCGGGGTGCAATTTGTTGGCTGTGCCGAGAGCCTCGAGCTGAAGAACTGTGAGCTCATAGGGCGGGACGTACGCAGACGAACTGTATGCTCCTACGAAGAAGAAAAGGTGCTCATTGCAATTATTTGGGGGACAGAAACTCGCTCCTGATTCCTACTGTCGGATGCAAGCCATTATGGCGCACCAACGCATCCGATGAATCATGTGCATCCGTCCAAATGTGTTTTCTTATTTTTTTACCCCATTCCGAGCATAGAATTCGTTCTGAAAACTCGAACGTTTCGGTGAAGATATTCGCTCCGTGAATTTTGCGTTAAAATTGCAGCAAAAATATATGTTGGCATTTTTTAAACATTTTTTCGAACCCATATGGGCTGAGTGCCTAACATTATGGTGTTTTTAATTATGATGGTGGGGATTTTTAAAAAATAATATTAATTATCATTTTTCCATAACTGTGGCGTTAGAGTTGTAAAAAAAAACGCATGGGCTGAATCTTTAGCATTATGGTGTTTTTTAAACTGTCGGTTTTCAAATTATGGTGGTGGGGATTTTTGAAAAACTTTTTCATGAATTTTGCGTCAAAATTGCAACAAGAATACGCAGCATTCTTTTTTCGGATTTGCTCGAACTCATGGGCTGAGTCCCTAACATTATGGTGTTTTTTGAACCATGGGTTTCTAAATTATGGGGGTAGGAATTTTCGAAAAATATTATTAATGATTATTTTCCCATAAATTTTACAATAAAATAGCAGTAAAAAATTTTTGGCATTTTTTTTTGTCACAGCATGGGTTGAGTGGCTAACTATATGGTGTTTAGGATTTTTAAATAATACCATTAACCATGCACCATTTTTCCACTGGACCGAGACGTAGGAGATGAAATGCCGCTGCGGTGGCCGTTGTTTCTTGAGGCCGCACGATAAAGCTGAGGTGTTGGTAAGACGCGTGAAAAATCGCGTCATCTCCGTTCGACGGTCGTGGGTGTATTCGGGCGGGTATGAAAGACGCTGAAGGACGGGCCGCAATAAGGTTGGGAAGGCTGCGTTCTGGTAGGTTGAAGGTGAGCCAAGCGGCAGTCATCAATAATGTAAGCGCAATCTCATTCGGTATGATAATTTGCGAGACCAGAGAAATATTCATCAGCACGTGAGCGAGCTTGAGTTTCTCGTGTGGCTCTTTGGAGCTTCTTCTTGGACACTCAAAATTCTATGGTAACGGAGAGAGAGAGAGAGAGAGAGAGAGAGAGAGAGAGAGAGAGAGAGAGAGAGAATGTACAGGTGTGCTGGAAGTTTGTGTGGCATGGATAACCGCGTGTGGGTTCGCTTCGTTTTCCTGTAGCTTTCAGGTCCGCTGGGGCCTTCACCCGTCTCAAGGCTCTGCTTTCTGTTCGACTCCGTTTCCATCCGTGAGAGCCTCCGGACCGCAGGCTCCTTGAGTCTTCAGGGACAACGTGATGCATGCCAAAGCATTTTGAGGAAAAAACGGGCGGGCGTGTGAATGCCCCGGCCGGAAAAGAGATAAGGGAAAATAAGAGAAATGGGAGAAGCCGCAGGACGACCCCCTCGGAAAATCCGCAGTTCAAGTGGCAAGAAAAGATGCTCGTATACTTTTGACGACCAGCGAGGATCGCTCGCCTGAAAATCAGTCCGCATCCCTCGCGCACGCCACAAGACGAACAAACGAAAAAGAAAAACTTGTGTTTTTGCCCAAAGTTCGTGGCTGCCCTCGAGATACGGAGGGGGAGCTTTCCGTTCGCGCAATGCGGTATCGCCACGGGATTACTGCTCTGAATGATACTTCCGAGTCGGACACAGCGCCCGGGTAAATGATGGATCGTTGTTCCAGCACGCGCGTCAGAGACCGGGTCCTTGGAATATAAAACTAACGTAAATCTCAACTCTACGTAGCATCGCGTGTGCCCCCCGACCAGCCTATCCTCTGCTTGTGCTCACGTCATACTCTGACTTTTCCAAAAGAATTCTCATTCGCCTTCCGAACTTTTTTCACGCGTTACCAAAAGCTCAGCATTAACACGCATGAAAATAAATTCTGTGATCGCACTCCGATGTGTCTGAAAATGAAATTTTGTCAAAAAACGTCAATATTTTACGACAAACTAAATATTTTTTCATAATTTTAAGATTTTAAATGGAAACTGTTAACTAAATTTACGATTACGATGACAAAAATTTACTTTCGAAAGAAACTTTCTTCAATATTTCGCGCTGCAATGACATTTTTGGGATTTTTGAAGAAAAAAAACGTTTAGTCGAACGTATCGAACAAAATATCGATTTTTTTCAACGAAATTTTCTTAGCAGTGTGACGTTTGTGGGAACTAAAATGTGACAAGACCGAAGAGGTCATGACGCGTTTTAATTCTCTGGAGAAAATTCAACCGAATCATCGAATTCGATGCTCAGAGAGAGCAAATATTTGGACATATTGAGTCTAGTCATGATGTTAGAAAACCGCACACGTTGTTGGTTCCATTTAGCAGCCCAGACGATCGATAGTTTCTCGAGAAAAGTTTATTTCTCACAGCGATTCATGATTCTCCAGCAAAGAAACGAATTGAGAACTGCTGGCGAGACGCTGATGCTGCAGGGATGTCCATACTGACATTGTGCACTCAACTACCCTTGGGACGGATTCCTCCGCCTTGCCAACAACTGATTAATCGTCGCAGCCCGCTCCCCCGAGACTTAGGAACGCATCAAGCGGCTTCTTTGTCGTTCCATTGCTTCGATGGATTCAATGCAAGCCATTTTTCGCTTAACTCACAGAATCAAACTGAAACCGCCACGACGATGGCTTTGTTGGGCTTTGGCGTTGTGATCAAGACGGTTGAGCAGCCTTAAGGGTTTACGAATACATTTTCGACGCCACGCCTCGTCTCTCCATCCAGAAGATGGCAAAACACCGGAGAATCGTTTCCGGAGAGAAATTTGCACGCGCGTTCGTAATTATTTTGGCTCATCCTTCGAAGAATTTCTTTTTTTTCTTATTTCGGAGATTTCAACGCAAAACTGTGACGCAGTTTTGGGGAAAATGTTGACTGAAGTTAAGGGTGCTGGATATTCGAAAATGTAAAAATGTGACGTGGCCGTTGGATGTCGGCACGTACGAGAGGTGTTGCCCGCTGCAGCTTAATTTGTTTATCTGCAGGATGCTTGGTGGAGGAGAGTATGCATGCCCCCGGTGGGACGAGCCCGAGGCATGGGAGGGTTGATGGAGGAAAGGGTAAGGGGTAAATTGCAGCGCGATCCGATGTTTTATTTAAATACGTCGCTGTGACCCTAGTCGCGGCCCCATGGGTGTCCTGGATCCGGAGCAGCCTGCACTTAATATGGGGAGCGACAGAGCCATTTTTATTTTTCCGTACATGCTTGCTCCGCTCGTGCACATCACTTCCGCTTCCCTTCTTCCTCTCCATCTTTTTATTTCCGTACGAATAATTAATAGACTCTGTTCGCTGTATGTCCAATGGCAAACACTCGCCAGTTTTTCTTTGATTGTGGCTATTTCTTTGGGTATCGCGCGGGCCTGGCAAAAGATTGACGTCGATTCAGTGCAATTTTTTTTTTTTTTCTGCGTGAACCGACGAGCCAGGAATCGTAAGAATGTACAAATTCGTTATGGCGAAGCTCAATTCATAGGAAATGCCCCAGAGGACTCGGTAATTATTGAGAAGAGCGTGATGAATCGAGTACGCGCAGCGACAACGATAAAAATTTGTTAAAGTCTCTTCGTGCTGCGGTGAGTTTTGCATGTGTGAACAATGGCTGAACGACTGAAGAAAAGAGAGAAAAAGAATGGACTGTGTAAGGAGACCATTAATTGTAAATCCGCAGTGACGGGATGGCCAGTCCCCACGTGGGGTAATTTGAGTTAATTCCGCTGCAGGGAACACACCACTCGTGTGCTGAAAGACGGTGAAGGAAAAGAATAAGAGCAGGGGGGGGGGGGGGGGGGGGACTTGATTAAAAGTCTCGTGACTGGCATTGTCTTCTGTTTGCCCTCGGCGCATACTTGGGCTCTTGCCAATTCCACCAAAACGCCCAACGCTCGCTGAGTCTCGTTAAAATTCATTAAAAAAATAGATGTAAATCGAGTCCTCGGCTACTCCCAACGGGAATAGACACTGCTTTTTCAAATAACCGAATGAACAAAAAGAGACTCGACGCTGAATAATATGTATATGTCATAAAAAATGATATATCGGAGCCCGATTATTCGTTGGATGGAAAAAAGGTGCATCGTGTGCGCCACAAATCTATTGATCGCGAGGCAAATATTGATGACCAATCAGGAGGGAGTTTTTTCATCGCGCAATCCAATATCTCTCTTGATGTCGCCGCGACACAAAATCTGCATATATTTGACACGCGGTAGTCAATATTATTGGCGTATGGCAAGCGGACGAGTGGGAGTCACGAAAATGGATTCTCTCCAGTAATGCCATATCTTTTAAATGAAACAGTCGTTTTGCCGGTTGATCGGCGCGTAGCATAGACTTTCGCCTTGCCAGGCAAGGTCCGACGAATATAATCGCGTATTCTCTTTCGAGTCTAGATAGAAGGGAAGCCCCAGTGGATCGTCAATGCTTTCATTGACTCTGCTGATCCGTTGGGGTTTTCTTGAACGAGGCTCGTCGGAGCGTGACAGTCCGAGGGAGCACCTGCAAAGTTTAGTCGTCCGGGTATGACGAGGAACTCGGCTCTCGAGCTATCTGTACAGTCGCTACTTCCTTCGCAGGAACAAACACAGCGCAGACCATGCATGCAGATTCGAGAGAAGGATTCGCCCGTCAAGAATCAGAGTCCTCAATGTTCGCACGCAACTCCGTCTATCAGCTTCTGGTTTCATCGACTCCGCTGGCCAATCGTAATCCTCGAGATATGTCCATGTATATGTTTAGTACTTTCCGGTCCGAATAACTGAGACATTAGATCGCCGAGGAACGAGATGGCGTAGTCAAATATGGTTAACTCTCTGTTTGCTCCGATCTCAATGGGGTTGAGACGTTGGTACAAGCGAGTGAGAGATCCTGCACATACGCGATGGATACCCAGTGTGCACTAACTCTTCCAAACGTACTGTGACCTGGGCACGAATATCCAAAACTTCTCAGCAGACCTCACTCTCTCCGTTCTCGATTACTTTGCCAGGTCCTTCGGTAACTCTCCTCGCCTGTTCCCCTGTGTCTCACCCACATACATACCCATGCCCATGTCGCTGTACCAATCGACTATGTCGAGTGTATACCCACCACTGCGGCTCGCAGTCCCTCAAGTTAAATAGTATAATGGCCAATTTAAAATGTCCTCGAGTATTTCTTGGATCCTTGTTTGCTGCGCTGTACGAATTCTCCATGAGGATCAGAGCTTTTTCTTCCGGCGAGGAATCCCAGGAAAACGGAGACACACACGAGCGGATGGGAAACGAAATTCCTGATGGCGAGTTGATCTCGCTTGGGGAGACATAAGAAAAAGTAGCCATGAGCAAAGTAATCGAGACTTTTAACCGGAAATGGCGAAGACAACGTGACGATTTCGTCGTTTTCGTGAAATGTTTTTCTTTTTTTTTACTCTCGCTAAGACGGAGCTGTGGTCTCCTGGAGATTGTCAGAGTTCCGGGGGTGTCGACGCGTAATGAAAAATGCGGGAAGAGCTTCCAAGTGGCATGGCGCTGCTGGTTGTGCCGATCCTCACATTATTGCATTGTCCGATTTGATAGAATCCCAAAATCCTTCAGGTCCTGAGCCACGAAGTGTGGGGGCAACGCGAGGTGCCTAGTAATGTGCCCTCCTGCCATTTCCCCTGGGCACAAGGTAACCCATCAAACTTTTAGCTGGACACACTACTTGCCTCTTCGCCCTTCCCCCCACAGTTTTCTCCCGTCCCTTCGTTCCTCATTCTTTTTCCGACGCGAACCATTTCACGCTCATCTTTCTATATCTGTCTCAACGGTTCCTTCGCAAAACCTCTCTCTCTCTCTCTCTCTCTCTCTCTCTCTCTCTCTCTCGCTCTCTTCTGAAGAAACGTGCCTGTATGTGGGTATTTGAGGGAGGACTGAGAGCTAGAAAAGAAAAAGAAATGAGGGGCCGTACGCGGGTCTATGTACGAGGGGGTGTGCCGGAGCCCTCGTGATGAATATTGCAGAGAGCGCTTATTGTTTCGACTCACAAATCATCCGCCGATGTCTCGCGAGGCTAGCACCTCGATGTTTTATTCTTATATATATTCTGTCTTGGGTACACGAGAGTGGTAGAAACAAGATCCAGGAAAAATGGATCGAAGGTCGTCCAATCGGAACGTTCCGAATTGGACATTGATGGTTCGTCGTGTATCGGACTGGTGAGCAAAATGAACGATGAGCATAAATGAGATTTCAGGTTATACGTCAATGTCGTTAGCTCGCTCGCGTGACCGTCGGCATAGCCTCGAATCTCCTCCAAATTTATTTCCTTTCTACTTTCCCATATTCTCCTGAATACAACTGTCCAAATCCATGACCATAATTTTGCAAACCACCCAAGAATACCGCTCCTGAATAATGAAGCACCGTCTTGTCCAGGAGATTCAATTGAGAAAGGTCCAACGCCAGTCTCCACGACGATGTGGACTGAATACACATCGCAGCCCAAAAACTCAAGTCCGTAAAATCACTCGAATTTTCCAGCACTCTTTTATCAACAAACTTATTTTCTTCACTTTTTTTTCATTTTTTAGAGAATAGCGCCAAATTATTCGCTACTGGGAAACTCCACCAAATCGAAATTCCACATTTTCTCGGACGTTCGACAACTCAGTGTCTGTCAAATTTTCGTACCCAGCTTCGAATCCATCTAACCTAAGATATTCAAATGCAATATTCAAATGCTGACCGCAATCCGTAAAATTTGATTTTCCCCTGTATGAATCAACGTCCGTGAGATATTCCTTAGGGCCATGCGGCCGCCCTCTTGTGGCTAACTCTTGGCCAGCGATCGAAGGTAAAACCACATACCGAACTAACCTTTCGCCAGACAAGTTTTGTCAAACATAAACAATTTTACAACTTTCATGGAAATAACTACAACAAGCAGAGAGCGAGATTATTCGAAAATTCTATTAATACTAAGTTTTCTTGATAATTCTCAAAATTTTCTCCACTTTTTCAGCCCCGATAAAAAGCCAACGTTTTTTTTGAGATTTTTTCACACCCAAATTTCGTTATTTCTGGAAATTGAACTTTTTCACTCAATTCATGAGGTTGATGAGGACTTTTTCGATCGTCGCAAACATATGAGCACTCCCAGGTAAAGTTGGTAGTTGGAAGAGAGATTTGACCTTGAAGCAAGCAAATAAACGTAGTTGGTTCGAATGGAACGAGAATCGAACACTTTAACGAATTAATCGTGTGATGCTGAAGTTTGCAACGTTGGGATTGAACGAAAAATATTTGTTCTATTAATTATTTATTGAATTCTGGAAATTTGGGCAATTTTTGGTGTCGATTTAGTTTTTTCGATCGCCAGGGATGGCGTTTTATTGTTTAAATCGAATATTGACTAGTAATTGTGGGCTCGGGTAAAGAAAAAAGAGAATTTCATTGGATTTTCATTTGAGTCTCATTCACAAAAGGAGTTGATCCTCTATTAAGCAAATTACAGGGGCATGAATATTGGTATCACGAGATGGAGGGATTCGTAAGGACAATATATATTTAGAGAGTGAAAAGCGGAAAGATTTTCAAGGCTGAAAAGTCAGGGTATGCATGGCCTTAACGAGTGGCTGTTCGGTACGAGGGAAAAAGTAATTGCGCGTGCACGATTTTATTAAATTTGTCCACAGCGTAACTTCGTTTGCATTTGTTAATGAGTTTTCAGTCCGTCGACGCGGCATGGTTGGGGTCAGCGTCGGGAACATAGTCGGTGGACGAGCGAGACCTTTCGGTCTCCTCATCCCTCAGCGAAAGGAATTTGCATATTATTTGCTGGTTCGAAAAAGTGTGGCAGCGTCGCAGGGACATAATTTTTTATGGTGAAAAATCGTTTATTCGCCGAGTCAGTTGCACATTTTTCTTTTGGCATGAGAGAGCGAGCACACGCTCTGGAATAAGTACAATGCTGCGGATGTGGATAGAAAGCCGTAGATCACTCGGTGGTCCGAGCGGCATCTCAGGGGTCGCATTATCCCCACCAAACATCCTGAGCAAAACCCTTTTTGTCAGTCCTTCTTCCACAAATTATCCCCGCAGTGTTTAACCCACAGATCCCGCACTTTTTCTCCAGAAGCTTTTCTCCCACAATGGGCGCCAAAGAGTTTAATCGGGACCGGAGCTTGGGAAAAAACGAAGGAATTAAAAAGGTAGAAACGAGTAGCAACCACGTTTTCCTGATATCCGAAGAAACCACTAATTCTCTGTGTCTACAGGAGCGAGTAGAAAAAATTTAAAAAAAAATACGAAACGAGCATAAATAACGAGCGATATAAATTTGTAACAGCATCGACTTCTCCATCTTTTCCTTTTGCTGTAGAGCAGAGAATGGCGGCGATAAAGACGAGACACTGAATCTAAACCGTTAAACTTTTAGCTCGAAGGGCAAATGCCTCGCTGCTGCGATATGTATCGGGAATTGTCGGCAAAGCTTTTACAAACTTGCCTGTACGGCATTACGTTTAAATCTCGTGCCAAGACTCTGAGCATATAATCGAGGCATTGGAAAAAAGTTTGGCTCGGCGAAGAGGATCGTCTGATGATAATCCAAAATACGCGCTCGCTCTTGAAAAACAGATGCTTCAACGTTCGCGATATCGAATCCCCGGAGATTCTCTTCCCGGTCTTGACGCCAGTGAGCCACTCGGGAATTACAACCCCTCAACCCCCCTCCCCCCACCTCTTACTTTTTGTATATCACCTGTATGAAAATATACATACGCTCTGCTTCGACTTGCACAGGAATATGCCTCGCAGCTATGGTGTATAGTGGAAAACAGGCCGATAAAGGACATTATTCAAATTTCCTTTCGCGTTAAATCTTCTCGTGTATAAAGAGACAGCCGAGGGTGAAATGGTAGAGCTTTGTGGAGTGGGAATGCGTGCCGTTTTGGATACTACCAAGATGCGTGAACACTTTTAAATCAAATTATAATAACAGTCAAACTCGATTTCATTTGAATAAACTTTATTACACGAAAGTCAATTATGCTCCATCAAACAAAAGCCCACCTGCTTGGTTCTAATTTATTTATAACCAACGCCTTGGATTCTGCCGAGTAAACTTGAAAAAGTTTATTTCAAAAGGTGAACATTGAACAGCAGTGTTTTTCGGTGACAGAATTATCGGAACACTGCAAATTTTAACAAAAAGCCTCAATATTTTCTTTAAAAATAAGTATTTTTTTTATAATTCCAAAATTTTCCGGTATTTTGACTATTTTTTTCATTTTTAACGACACTGTCAACAAAATTCACGATTGAGATGACGAAATTTTACTTTCCGAAGAAACTTTCTGCAATATTTCGCGCTGCAATGACCAAATTTTTGGGATTTTTCTAAAAAACGTTTGGTCGAACGTTATCCAACAAAATATCCATCTTTTCCAACAAAATTTCCTTTTCAGTGTGCTTCGGCTTTGGCGGGAAAAGCAACTGAGCACATTTTCGCAAAGCAGATTGAAAAAAAAAATGTAAAAATATGCGAACCGGGTTTGGTTGACCCAAATTTCGAAATTTCCCGAAAGAATACACAAGAGCATGAAAATAAATATGAAAATTTGTTGGTTTACGTCAAAGTCGATGTTCCTAAGATGAAGGAAGGCTCGGATCGAGTTTACTTGGAATACGCATGACGACGACGATGCGACGACGTTGTAGGAGATTGCGGTGACACCAACGAGGAGCAGGGCATGCAGAGGGTTGATGTCTGCGAGCAATATCACGGGGACGTGGTCATCTTAATGGAGTCGTCGGTCGTCGCCCGACGCATACACCCGTAAAGCGAAAGCCACGCATCAATGACTTTAATGAGATTCGCAAGTCGGACCCGCGGAGTCGTCCACATCCGAGTGACGACATCGTTTTGCCTGAGCTCGTGGCAAAGCTTACTTCGAGTCACATAAGGCAGCCAACACAGAGCAAAAGATATACTGCTCAGATGTACTCCATCTCAAAGTTATTGCATAGAAAGCTTATGTCCTTCGATATGGTTAACAAAATCTCTGCGAAAAGCCTTAGAGTCATCCCGCATGTTTCTCGAGATACTGCGGCGCAGGATTATACAGCTCAAGGATCATAGAAATCCTCCTACAAATAATGCTGCAGAATCGAAGAATTAAACTCGCCAGAACTGTAAGTGAGCGATGGCAATTAACCTTAGAATGGTGTGACCTCATTTTTTTTTGCATATTCCGATATGTTGGGGTCGTAAATGACCCCAATTTAGAAAAATTCATTTCTGTGCTAAAATTTATCGAAAAGGGTTCAACTTTGGCCTGGATGTCATCACAAACGATCCTTATTTCTTCTAATGACAATTTTTCATCCATGAAATTCCGATTATCGGTAGAAAAAGGTTTCATTTCAATTTCGATCATTTTTAATTGACATCATTTTATGTTCAGTTTCGGGAGATTTTGCTCAAGGTAAAGAAATTCATAAAAAATGCGGTAAAACGATAAAAAACAGATGAACGGAGGAAGAAGGGGCACATAACTTACTTTATAACTCTTCATAAACGACGAAAATGCATGAATTTTAGTTGTTTAGCTAGACAATGAGAGTTATCGTTAATTAAGGTTGTCGCGAGCATAAGCAAGTTTTTCGATGGCATCGAGAACGTGAAAGCTCTTTGAGGGGATGTTTGGGACGGGTTAGCAGCAGCAGGAGGACATGATATCTGTAACCCGAGAATGAGAAGTTCGTGGTGAAGGTCCAAAACAGGAGGCAATTGGGTTTGATGTTGGGTCTCTTTCTGTTGGCAGTGCTACGAGAAGAAAAGAGAAGGAGGTACAACTCGGACTTGGGAATTTGTGTTGGTGAGGGTTTGCTCTCGTTCGCGGGTGCACAAAGCGGTCTGCCGGACTTAACGTGATTAGCTGAGATAGCCGGATGGTCCGCCAGCAGTAGCAGCAACAGCGGCATCACCACCAACTTCCTATTATCCGCGCTCCAGACTCTCAGGCACAAAACCCTTTCCTGCTCTTTGCTCGCTTTTGCTTCAACCCCTTCAACTCTCCCTAGAACAACGATCTATATTCCACAGGCGACGACTATCAATGTCTCTCGGAAACAAACACAATCTCGTACGCTGAAATCGAAATTTTGTGAAAAAAAAACGTCCATATTTTGTTGAATACGGCGAACTAAATATTATTTAATAATTTCAAAATTTCCGTTATTTTGACAATATTTTTTATTTCTAAGAAAACTGTTAGCAGGGAGTATTTTTAAAGACGTGCCACCGAAAATTGAATTTTGTCAAAAAACGAAAATATTTTGTTAGATACGGTGAACTAAATATTTTTTGATAATTTTAAAATTTTCCGAATTTTGAAAATATTCTTCATTTCCAACCCAACTGTTAGTAAAATTTACGATTGGTATGACAAAAATTTACTTTCGGAAGAATCTTTCTTCAATATTTCGTTCCGCAATGACAAAAATTTTCGTGATTTTTCAAAAAAAACATTTAGTCGAACGTATCCAACAAAATATCAAACTTTTCCAACAGAATATTTATTTCAGTGTATAACGACTCAACGAACAATCGCGCCGTAAACGTTTTGGGATACAAAAATTGGTAATTTTTCAATTAATATTGCACGTTTTTTTTTTTTTTTTTTTTTTTTTTTTTTTTTTTTTTTTTTTTTTTTTTTTTTTTTTTTTTTTTTTTTTTTTTTTTTTTTTTTTGTATTTTTTTTTGTTCATCTCTGTTTTTCGTGGTTGAAAAGTTATTTTGCCTCAGGATTTATAGCGGAAAGCTGATGTGTATGCGTGTAAACGAATGTAGATGGGTGATGTATATATATCGAGAAGTCGTTGGCGATGCTGAACTGGCAACTGCAACAGGAGAGTGAGAGAGGCTGCGAGTATGAAACTCAATTTGATTCCTGCTTGGCCGACCCCTCGGACGATGTTGGGGTTGTCCGGGAGGCGACGGAGAGGAGGAAGGATAGAAAGAGAAAAAGAGGGAGATGGAAGCAGAGGAAAGATGTGAAACGGCGGGAGTGAGCATGAGATATAGCGAGAGAATCTGTCAGAGGGGTGGCCGCCCGCCACCGCCACCACCCTAGAAAGGAGCTTGCTCCCTGGGGCAAGCGACTGACCCGACATCCTGCTGGATCCAGCCACTCATATTGCCAATTACCAACTCGACGATCCTCTCGCTCTTACTCTCGCTTTGGACTTTGAATCATTCGGAGCACTTGCAGCCTGTTCCAGTTACAGGTTCTCCTGCATCCCCCTTTATTCCCTGGACCTCCCTCTGCCCCCTCCCGTCGCCCTTAATCCACGTCTGGTCGTGGTTCGCTTCTACGAATTTCCGGATGCTGAGCGCTGTCCGTGACCATTCTCCGAGAGGCGAAAGAGACAGCGAGACACAAGAGCTCTCTTTTCCTGCTCAACCGGATATGGAGACTCCTTTCCAGCAAAAATTCAAATCCAATCGGTCCAGCGCCAAAGGTTCTTGAGTCATCTGAGATAAAAATTTGAATTCCTCCCTATTCCTGCGGCTCGGGCGTCATATTTTTGGTCTGCACTCAGGTCAAGCATTCCGTAGCAAACTTTATGACACAACGACGCAGAGGAATTGTATTTTCAAAGCTGAGGTTGGCCTCACGCTCCTTGTGTATGGGCGAATGTACGTCCTGCATTTTTCATCTTACAGTCGCAATGAAACTACGAAACAATACGATCAGAAAATCACTTAGGTTTATTGGAACTCGGATAGACGTGACTCAGTGCCCGCAGCTATTTCACTATCTCTCACGGTATTTTCTTTCACATGCCCATTCAGTAACCGTAGAGAAAATCTATGTGACGAGAATGTGTACAGAAGGAAGATGCCATATTCTTTATGAAAGCGAGAGTGATACAAAAAAAAAGATGAAAGACGTGTGCGACGCAGACGCGGAATCGAATGGTTTTATCGGCAGGAGGAAACGACGGCCCAGACTCTACGTCATCGTTTTCAGAGCTCTCCGAGTCAAGGAAAACATTGGAGAGCAGAAAGAAAGCTCTACACGTGGACAAAAAAAAAAAAAAAAAAAAAAAAAATACTGGCCGCGATTTTAACCAATATCAAAGTCCCGTGAAAATGTCGAAGAGTTCCTTGCGCGAGCTCGCCTCGCGATATCCTCCTCAACCACTCTACACGACGCATTCTCTCCCGAACCTTAAACTTTCGACTTTTCTACTTGTCTAAATGTTTCGAAGTATTTTTATTTTATTGTTAGATATTTCATAGCAAAGCGGTTTCAGCACAGCGGTCGCTATGAAAAAAAAATTTATTTGGAAAAAATCGATATTTTGTTCGACTGAACATTTTTTTTTTTTTTTTTTTTTGAAAAATTACAAAAATTTCGTCATCGCAGCGGGAAATATTGAAAAAAGTTTCTTCGGAAAGTAAATTTTTGTCACCCTGATCGTGAATTTTGCTGACAGTTTCGTCAAAAACGAAAAATATTGTGAAAATAATGAAAATTTTGAAATTATCAGAAAATATTTAGTTCACCGTATTCAACAAAATATTGACGCTATTTGAAAAAAAAATTATTCACTATTTGGGGCTTTGCCTATTTTTTAAGTAGAGCTCACCATAAAATAAGATATACTTGTAGCACGTGAGACGGTCTGTTTATTTTTTTGATGAATAAAAAAATGCTGTTGCTGATGCTCGTGAGATCGATTCTCGACGACGCCACTCAATTCGTTTCTTTCTTTTTAAAATTCGTTTCCCCGTCCCCGACGATCTGAAACTCAAGTAAATTTTTTATAACGCAAAGGTTTTCCGCCGTGACACGTTCTCTTGTACAGGAAAATGGAAAAAGGAGATTCGCACCTTCGAAACTCTTGAGAACCATGTGTATGAAATTTCTTTAACCCTTTGATGTTCTGCACGCATGACTAGGAATATTCGATGGTAGCTAAAAATGGTAGCCGTCTGTGTATGCCGATTCTAAGCCAACGCTGAGATTTAGACGAAAAATGCATATTTTTTTAGAAATTGGAAATCCATCAAGTATTCCGTGCGAATGTAAAAGTTCTTTTCTTTTATTAAAAAATGTTCACTCAATGCTCGGGAACTTCCGTTTGCGGGTTCTTCGTTTTTTCGTCTTTTTTCCATCGAATTATTGAAAGCACGCCGGAAGCGATCGAGAAAGGGCAAACGTTCGTGCACTCGCGACGCGGATATGGAAAAACATGGATGTGTGTAGCGAATATATTTGTGTTTGGAAACTCGCAACATCTGGTATTCGGATGCGGAACGAAACGCGGAAGGATAAAATTGAGTGCAAAGGAGAAATCGAGGAAACGGATTGGCGAAAGGTTGCAGTATGAAGTGCGACCGATAATAAACGAGAAATGCATTCGCGTCGAGTACGATTACGTGTGAGTGCGAGGATATCGACGGAAGGGTCAGTCTGCCTGGCGCTTCGTTACCCAAAGCAGGGTTCCGAGCAAATTATGAAGGAGCAAGGGGCGGGAAAGGGAAAGAGGGAAAACTCGGGGCACTGGAAGGAGGAGACGCGGCTTGGCTATTCGGAAAGTACGTATATCGCTGCTCCCCGTCGGTCTGGTATACGGGACGCTGGCGTACGGTATTCCGAAGCCTAGGCTGGCGGAGGTAGATCGGGTGCGGAGTAAGATGTAATTTTCAATAGCCAGCTAGCACGGTCTCTGGAGGCGTCGTGGGGCAGCCACAATTCTGGGGGTTTACCGTGCCTTGTCGACGTAAACTCTGCTCAGTCGTGCACGCTCTGGAAAAGCTCTCGTCCTCTTGCTCCTCGGCAACCGGTTCGACGGGGGAGCAAGTCACCGATACCCCGTGAGCACCACTTACCGGAGGTCCATCCAGAGCCCGTATATATTACAGCGTCGGTGGTATCATTCGCAGTGACTGTCGATACATAACTCGATCCTCGACGTTGATGTTCCATTGCGAATTTCTCGACTTTATACTATTTTTCGCATTTCCACGAGAAGAGTCATAGTTGTGGGACGATCGGAATTCCCTCTGTGGTACGCAAATATTCGCAAGTCTGCGAGCCGTGTCACGCCGCCCGCTTTCCTGACAAACTCTATTTTACCTTTTTCCATACTCTGCCCATATTAACCACTCGGGAATTCACTAGCCTGACCTTTCAAATTTTCACGAATTTATGAATATTTTATAAATCAATATTACAACTCAATCAAACCAAAGAGTCCAAATTGCTCGGAGGAAACTTCATCCATAAAACACACTGCGTTAATGTCATTTTTATAAACCGAGTCAGATCATCAGTCCCACGGCGTACCCTCTGGAGAAATATCCGTAGTCCTCGGTCATTCCGGACTCAAAATCAAACAATGATATCGAATGATCCTCGGAAAGTAGGAAGTGGAAAAAAATTGTCGAATTTTGATGACGAAATATTTATTTTCTAACATTACTCCCGATTTTTGTGCTTTCGACATCAATAAAAATCGCTTCTTAAGATCATCCAATATTTAGCCAATCTGTTTAATTTTTTCTCGAGCCAGATCCATAGCCAGTTGTTCGGAGCTTCTCAGGTAAGAGGAGGCGAGAGGCTCTCAGGATAGAAAGGTGAGAACCGCATAAGAGAGCATCATGAGCTACAAGGAGACTGTGTTCGAGCCACGTGGGGTACCCAAGGGAGAACTGAGAGTCACACTGATCTTACTCTTTGCCCGGAGCACGGGTGCCATTGGAGTGCAGTCTTCTATCTTTAAACTATGTGTATATATGTATTTATAGATAGACACACCTACCAGCTGTACATGGAGGATGTCTGTGTCCTGTTTCTGCTACCAAAACCTTTCATCCACGTTCTCTCTTGGCCCAAGCAGATACAGTCTCTCTGATCCTCTCGCTCTCATTTTTTGTCCTTTTTCTATTGCAGCATAAGATACTCTCCAGGATTTCTTGGTGCACGTATGTTTCACGCCAAGGAGATATATACAAGCGTGTCTTTCGTCCGCTTCAAGAAATTTCGCGAGTCAAAAGCTCGTCTCTTGGAGAAAGTCGCAGGAGTTGCACGTTCGTGCGGCTTTTTCTTTGCCTCTGTGAAAAACTAGCCCACCCTGTTTTCCCTCCTGAGGATTCGTT
The DNA here is from genome assembly GCA_030522525.1 of Campopleginae sp. 14b. Taxonomy (NCBI): domain Eukaryota; kingdom Metazoa; phylum Arthropoda; class Insecta; order Hymenoptera; family Ichneumonidae; species Campopleginae sp. 14b. The sequence continues at coordinate 133,542 of JAPYYS010000411.1, forward strand.
GACTTCGAGATATTCCGTATCGAGTTACGACGCCAGCAGCTTTCTCCATCCCGCCTTTCAACCTTTTTCCATCCTATTTTTGCATCTTTATATACTCCCCAACGAAAATATTCCAAAATACAACAAATACCGACTACATGCACTTCGTTCATTCTTTTCGGAACGATTCGTTTCCTTCGCTCTTGCATCTCCTGAGAGTTATAGTATCGCAGGACAGTCAACATTTACCATGGACTCGGAACTCCAATACAAATCAAATCGACATGTTTTTCCATCAAATTTTCAACCTATCCATTCAATTTCTGTGCGGTTGCTTTTGAGAAAATTATTTTTTTTTTCAAAAAACTCTACACTCAGAGAAAATATTTATTGAACATTGATAAAATTTATTTGACTGAAAGAAATTTTTTTATTTAAAAACCAACTCAATAGACATTTATTTGTTGTAAATTTATTTGATGTATAAATCTTTTGAATTATTCATCAATTATAGAACGAAATATTCATTCAAATAGAATTTCATATTTATTTCAAATAAACCTCGTTATTAGACAAAAAAAAAAAATATATGTCTTGGGATTCAATAAATCAATGAAGTATTCAATTTGAAGAAATTTTCGTAGATATTTTTTTATTACGTTTTTCTTTTTTTTCTTTTTATTTTTCAATTGAATAAAAATATTTTAGTGCCTTATTATAAAAATGTGAATGTTTATTAAGTGATTCGGAGACTTTCTCGATAAGTTTTGGGTCAATTTTTAAATGTAACGACTTCGTCAATCGCGTGGATATTTTACCAGTGATTATTCAGTGAATATTGTAAAGGATGCAGATGAAATTTTTTTGAAAATCAATCGAAAAGAGAATTTCGCATGGAACGTTCTCATGGCACGGATTCTTACCGAGATTTTTCCACTAGAAACTGGTCGAGGAATAAGGTTGCAAAAAGAATGTTTCCGAATGCTTTTATTACTCCAAATACATTTGAGCGGTATGTGCAGCGCGGTCCGAAAGTGTTGGAGCTCGGGAGAGAGTAATTGTGGAAAATCTGATTGGACCCTTGGCGAGGCGTCGGTGCTGATTGAGCTGGTGAAAAAGCGGAAGTGTGACTATAGATATGTCCGCGGAATGAAGGAAAACTCCGAGGGGCAAATTCCCAAAAGACAGCGAATCAGTTTCCGTTCGGATTCGTCCGATGGGACGATGGTAGGTGGAGCTGTTGGAAGAGGGAGAAAAAAACTTGAGGAGTCGCTCGATAGGGTGGTCGCCTCTCGTGCGATTTTTCTTCTTTTTTTTTTCTACTTCTGACGGTGTGTTTCCAAGATCGACTAGTAACGCAATGTAAAAGACGAAGAAACGGGGAATCTTCGTGGCGTTTTCGCAAGTTATCGAGCAAGCCCTGAGAGGCGAGCTCGGGAAATGCGATCGTCATCTAATTGGAATTCGATACTCGGTAACGAGGGTTAAAAAGTTGTCGGGTTTGCTCACTCGGTGCCCCGTTACCATCCCATTTCGCAACGCTCTTTTTATATGCTTATCCCCTCGATCCTATTCCTATGTCACGAGCCACCTCCCCTATTCGACGTGAGAACTCTCACTCCGCCCTGGCGGACTCGCAAGGGAGACTTTCCGAATGAAAAATTGTTATCTTATTTATGGATACGAGCTCTGAGGACGAAGGTCCTTAAGGCAACGATAACATCGTGGTAATTCAGTCCTCGTTTTCACTCCTCAACTAACTTTCATTTCGAAGATAGTCATGTGCATGACGCGAACAAATTTGTACAAAACTATCTTCACACCTGAGTGACTGATGCGAGTTTCCAGTGTGATCGTTACTTGTTAAGTTGACATTATAAAAAGTACTCACTTGATAGACTCTAATTACGTTGTTAAGGAGATTGGCTACATGCGACAATATTATAAGAATTTAATAAAATTTGGTAAGAATATTATTTACTATCAATTACGATGACACCATTTTTTTTTCTATTTTTTGTCTACATAGTTGTCGAATAATTTGAGTTTACAATATGCAAAATAAATACCTATATATATCTGAATCTTATGCGTATGCATGTAATCTCTAGTGCTCAATAACTCGAAAACTATGTAGAAGAAAAATCTTTAAAATTGTTGATATTAATATTTAATACTAAAAAGTATGCTCACGAAATTTCATAAAATTGTAATAATTTCGAATTTCCCTATGCTTTTAACGTGGCAACATTTTTGTGGGTAGCCACCCTCCTTAAGCCCGAATTAATTATCAGACCGGTGAAAAAAAAGGTCGCTTAAAAGTTGTCGGCTTAAAAACGAGAATATTTAATGAAGAAGTGTCAACGATGACCAAATGGTGTGTAAACTGTGTTCATTGTTTTATGCTCCTCTGCTTTGCGAACTGTAAATTATGGACTGATAATGAAAAAAGTAGACAATTAGTAGGCACTGAGTAGCTCGTGTGACGACTGTGTTAATGTCACGCGAGCTACGGGCAACTGGATCACGCATGAGGTGACATAACCAACGAGGCAATAATGTTGGCTCGAGGTGACGCAATTATCGTTAAATTTACAGCAAACGTAAATTTTCAACAGCCCCGAGATGGGCGAGTATCACGAATTGGGTGGAGGCGCGATGCTCGAGGTGTTAAGCTCGTTGTTTCAATTAAGGAGAAAAGGTTTTGGAGGTGTTGATTTTTATGCCGGAATAAATGGAAACCAGAAAAGGGACGAAAACGAAATTTGATTTTCTGGAGGACAGAGTTGAAATAAATTGGCTCAGAGGATTGTTGTTATTCCGTGCAGATGCTCTGCACGAATAATCTCTAATTCTCCATTCACGCGGATTTTACGAAGCGAAGGAGAGACGAGAGAAATCTCTATGGATTACTGGTCGACGGAGAGGCTCCGAGGCTTAGATTTCGAAGCACGTAAGCAATGCTGGCTTGGCTAAAATCGTGGAGAAGGTGGTTGTTGAGAGTGGTGGATGTTGCAACTGTGCGGACGATTCGCCTTGTCTTTTACTGACGGGCATTATGCGAGCCATGTTCGATGCTATAGCAAGCTATTCAACGAGGTTTTGGAGGATGCTGAGCCGTTTGCGCACAGACAGTGCATTCTAGACTGGTAGCGAACCGGCCACGAGATGCCCCCTGAGAGTCGAGGAACGTCCGTGAATGCAACATCAACCGCAGCCGCACTAGCCACCAGAAATCTCAGCGAAGAGATGCGAATTCTCTATTGTTTTATATCTATACGTTCCTGTGCGCAAGAGTCCCACAAACTTGGAACGATCAGAGTGCACGAATACACATTTCGTTGTACGTGGGCGTGGGGAAGATAGATTCGAAGGAAAAGAGAAGGAGAGGGGCAATGGAGGGAAGGACAATAAAGAAAAAGAGGCAGAAGCCTGTAGGAATGGGTTACGAGCGATTTCTTGTTTCTGTGGCGAAAGAAGGTGGGCAAGTTGTGGTTGTATTGTGTGTGCAGGGTTAGTACGTATGGACCGTTGGCAAAGGATGCTTGGAGTAAATGGTTGAACGGTAGAAGGGAGCAGTTGTTCGGATGGAAAGGGGTGAGGTGAGTATAAGGTCGCTTTGCAGCCTCTCTCACAGCCTCTCCCACGAGGCCTCCGGTGTAATTAAGCGAGTGCAACCCCCTCCGCCACATGTCTACGTACGTTCGCAAAGCGTCTATCCATCTACCCATGGCAGCAGCTTGTTCGTACGTTCGCAACGCTCTGGAGAAAAGAGAAAGAAGACATTTTTCGGATGTGTTATTTCGTTCGAGCTTTATGGATTCTCAACGGTTCCCCAGCACATTCGCGAGGATAACAACAAAATCAGTGGTCGTGATAGCCCAGGAAAGAGCCACGAAATAATTCTCTGCAGCATTTTTAAAATTTGTTGAAATTTTCCTTCGGTTCCCGATGAAATACGACGTCGTGGTCGCGATCTTTCGGTACCCTGTACACGGCCCATCCAGAAAGAGGATCCTCGAGATGGATGTGGCACCTGGAGCTCTTCAGGGTAAGAAACAGCAACAACTTCTCGCGTCGGGCACGATCTTTCGGCGATCGGCCTGTGGAGAAGCTATCGCTCCTTCCTCTCGATATATCTGACTCGTCGACGCAGGCCTGGAGAACGGGATGAAAAACGTCGAACGAAGGCTCTTGGCAAACCGAAGAGGAATCGGAGTCGGGCTAGAAGGGAAAAGAGAAGGACGAATGATCGTCGTGGACGCGCGTGAAGAAGAGACCAGCAACGCTCCCGCGGGAACAACCCTCGAAGCATCTTTGCGCCACTTTCGTTGAGGTGAAACGATAGTGGCAATGGTCTAGTCGTGCGGATTCGAATAAGAGAGGTGTTACCGAAATTGAGGATAGAACACATCCAGTTAGCATAGTGCCCGCAAAGCCCTAACATTCTCCGCTCAGGACAGAATTACGCTTCAGGATAACGTTAGGATGATGCTTGTCTATGCTCGTATATGGTAATGGAGGGCCAATCATGCGGTAACTATCCACCCGAGGGATGCGGTCAGGCCTGCCAAGCTGCGGTCAGCCCACGTCAATGTGTCACTTACCTTTCCGGAATAACCGAAACCCTCTGGACAGCCGAGCAACATTGCTGCTGCATCGCAGCGCGCCAACACAATTCTCCTCTCTGTTTCACGATCGAATCCCTCGGCCTCAGCTCCTACTAGGACGTGAATCACGAAGCCACTGAGAGACAGTCGATCATCCTAATGAGCAGGATTTTAATAATCAACACTCGTGATGCCTCTTAACCCTTAAACCGACAGTATCTTCAATTTTTCATAACATTCACCCACACAGGAAGTTCCTACACGAATTCCTGGTTCTGCTGGCATGAAGATTTACCATGATCGAGAAAGCTTCAGACGAATGAACATTGAAAAGAAAACTTTGTTGGGAAAGATCGATATTTCGTCGGATACGTTCGACCAAACGTTTTTGTTGTTGTTGAGAAATCACAAAAATGTTGTCATTGCAGCGCGACATATTGAAGAAAGTTTCTTCCGGAAGTAAATATTTGTCATCCAAATCGTGAATTTTGCTAACAGTTTCGTTCCGAATGAAAAATATTGTCAAAATGATGAAAATTTTGAAATGATCGAAAAAATATTTAGTTCGCCGTATTCAACAAAATTTGGACGTTTTTTGACAAAATTTCTTTTTCAGTGAAGAAATAAACCGGAATTCACCGAAACATAAGAAAGTTATAGGGTTTTTCTTGATTCTCGGGGTCGTGAGAATACTGACGGACGTTTCAGAGCAAAAGTCATACAATTATATGGACAATACGAAGAGAGCACAAGCTAGATGATTCTTACAGTTACGAGAAAAGGAGGAAAAAGTAAAAGGCAGAATCAGGAGCGAACAATACTTCAGCACAACCCTCGTACGACCTTCTTCATCGTATGCCACTATGACCCGACTTTGCCCCGTCAACATCGATGAACCTGCGATGAGGGTTGCGCGGGGGTGCGAGCCCTATTGCCTTTCGGTGTATACACAGTAGTAGATTATTGCCCCGTAGAAGAAGGTTTGTCGGTATACGTATATGTTTGGGCGCGCGAGAGAACACACGACCGCGGAAGCAGGACGATAAATAACTACAGGATGAAAAAGGGGGCGCGGTGCACCCCCGGGGCCCCTAAACCTAGACTATAGATACAGCCCGGACTATTGTAGCCAGCTCTGGCAACAAGCAGACAACTTTGCGCTGGCGCTCTGTGCAAAACCCGGGCACAGCCCCGACAATTATACCCTCGCACGCCAAATGTTTTATTACCCTGACGTGTGTAGTCTCTTTATCTATATACAAAATGCAATACTCTACACTACTCTTAACTATCGAACGCCTTTGCCACGTGCAAGTATTACACGCTCGCAGCACGTGAGTTTCCGATAATTGTAATGGATTGTCATACAGACTGGCCTCGTTTCTGCACAATTTTCGACTTGCTGCCAGCTCAATTATCGGTAATTACGTTTTGCTGAAATTTTCTGGTCGAAAGAAATTTCAGATGATCAGAAAAGCGACGAGAATTGACGAAGCGATAGATTTGGATTTTTCGAGACATTTTTCGAGCCAGGAAACATTGAATGACCTTGGAAATGTCCTGGTAATCCGGACCAAGTTCATGGATGAGGATCTAACGAGTCGGAAGAGCCAGGAACCTTCCGCTCTCCCTGAAAATCCGATTGGCCAATTTGGTGTGCCAAGTGGCCGATAAACTCCTTTTCGTCTTGGTCCACGTCCTCGAGCAGAGACATACGAGCTCGACAGAGCGTTTGGGGCTCACGATTCTGCCCTATGATAGAGTCGGCGACACGGACAACCAGGATCACAAGCACACGCGCCAAAGAACCTGCCGTCAAGAACTAATTTTGTAATCCAAGCTCGCACTACCTCTGCTAACTGCTCCACTAAAGTACTCGAGAATCCAATCTTCCTTGCCCGTCGTTTGACAACATTACCTACCACTCTCTTAGAAGTTTCCTGCGTCCGGCACACTCGAGCGGAACATCCACGCCTTCCCTAACGACGCAGAAAGTATCTCAATTCTGCACTACTCTTTACCTCATTTATTCATGAATTATTCGCTTTTCATACTAACCCACTACATCTCGTAAATTTAACGACAAAACAATCCACACTGAGAAAACAGTTTATTTATATTAAAGAAATATGTTTAGTTGATACTTTCAATCAAACATTCATTAACCGTTACAAAATTTGTTAATGGCCAAAAAATATTTTTGTTGTCACTATCAAACTTCATAGGCATGGCATTTCCTTGAGGATAATGATTTGTTTGATTCCTTCCATTTCCCTCAATTCAGTACATGTTTATGCTAATCAAATTTATTTGCTGTCAAGAAAGGTTACGTTTTATCAAATAATTTATCAACTATTAACGAATGTTTATTTATAATAAAGAAATATATTTAGTTGATACTTTAAATCAAAATTAATTAAAAATGTAGCGGCTGACAAAGCTTTTACACGTGCTGACAGCGATGCTTTCCCTTTCCTACATCCTCGTGCTTATCGCTTCATTTCCTCATCTACACGTTCCTACCCCTCAGTCAAGTCAGCCCAGTCTTTAGTTAATCGCGTTATATTAATTCGATTAAATTGGGCTTTTCTGTTATGCTTCGATAGGTAGCGACTTGTGGATGAGGTATATGAAGTTTACGGGAATATTTTACTCGACGCATTGGCAAGGCAATCGGTTAAAATTTCGAGAATGCTAATTTATTTGTAAAATTTGATATTCATTGATTATTCCGATACGTTGACGTATAACCAAGCAAAACCGCTAATATTCGTGCTCGCAAAAATCTCCTTGAACGAGACGAGTCTAACCATCGTGATCGCGGTGGAATCGATTTTTAAATTGCGTAATAAATAAAATTAGAGCAGCAAGGGTAGTTTCGAGGAGGAGATTTCTGCTGTCAAGATCCGACGACGAGGGGTCGTGCTCTAACTTAATCAGGGTAACTTCCCTCGACTTAATAAAGCTGTCTCAATTTTTGCCTCATTACTGCTACAGCCTGCACGATTTTTCAGTCAATTTCCGTAACCCCTGCCTCCACCCCTCTTCCTCAATTATGTTCTTGGAGTCGCGTTACAGGACAATCAATAAACGCGACCATGCTTCGGCGTTCTATGATGTACAAAATTATCTAATTTGTTTCCTAATATTAAGTATCAATAAAAATCATCTGATGCGTTTTAAAAATTTTGAATTTTCTCCTGCAATAATTAAGGAGGCATACGACAATATCAAGGAGGCATACAACATATACTCAAAAAATTTGTATATTCGTATTTAATACTAAAGACTATGTTCATCAAATTTCATAAAATTCTAATAATTTCGATTTTTCCTATGTTTATTTTAACATGGCAACATTTTTGTGTATAGTGACTCTCGTTAAAGAATTTTCTCCATAGATTTCGTCGTTTGAAGTGAAAAAAATCGTCACAGCCAATAAAAATGGTCGTGGGCAATCCAGCAAATTTCTGAGACACTGTTAGAAACGTCAAAATCGATGACGTACACACGTACGTACATATAGAGAGATGTGTATTCGCAGAATTTAGTAGAACTTCGTGGAACACATTGGAGGGTTAGAGGAAGAGGGGTCGATTTGACCCGACAGCCGGTTGATTAGTTACATGAGACCGAGTGCTCCGTTGCCGCTGTACATCTGTATTGAGGTCCCTTCCTCCACCCTCATATGCGATCCACTTTCGTGTATATATACGTATGTGTGAGTGTGCAGCGACGTATTTAGATCCGCTGTACATAGCCCCGTCCTACACGATGGTATATGTCCAAGAACTCGTCGGACGATGTCAAAACCCGTTCGGGAAACGCATACCTGGTGAAATTCTCCGCGAGCGCGATAATCGTATGAACAGGCATACACGGAGCAATCATGTTACATTATGCGTAACGCGTTTGTGCCACGGAACAGCTTCCCGAGCTGCCCACCCACCAATCTCTTGATCCCTCACGAATTTTCCGCTCTCCTATCCTCCCGCATGTACTTCGCTATTGCATGTCCTGAACTTTGTTAATGAGAGCCAAGTCGCTTATGCACTTCTTAGACTCGATTATCAGCACCGAAAATGAAATTTTGTCAAAAAACGTCAATATTCCGTTGAATACGGTGGAATAAATATTTGTTTATTCGAAAATTTACAAATTTTTCAATTTTTGAAAAAAATTTACTTTCTGGAGAGACTTTCTTCAATTTTTTCCGCTGCGATGACAACATTTTTGTGATTTTTCAAAAAAACGTTTGGTCGAACGTATCCAACGAAATATCGATCTTTTCCAACGAGATTTTCTTTTCAGCGCAGGCGATCTATCGAGAGAATATGATCCAATGAATCCAGTCAAAATTGGGCCCTCGTAATCGATGGAAACTTTTGGATTTCCGCATGTGTTTCAGTCCCTACACACGTGACCAAGTTCTCACCGAAGCTCGGGAGATTTCTAAGCCTTTCGTGAGCTCCTTCTTGTTTTTTTTTTCGTTGCTATTCGAATGACTTTCGTTGCCACAGATTTTTCGTGTATTTTTGGTTCGGACGTCGTTCCGAATTATACGAAAAAAAAACACACAAAGTTAATGATATGGCGTGCAGCCTTTTGGAAAGTCCGAGGAATGAGAGGGCTTGAGGCAAACGTTGTACTGCTTCAGCAGAGATGACGATTCAACAATTTGGGCAATAGAAAAAATGAAGGAAGTCAGGGAAAAGGCTTGGGAAGCTGTGCCAGTGCTTTTGTTAATCAAACTTGATATTGCACGAGGATATACGTACAGTTGAGAGAAAAAGTCTGGGACGTTGTATTGCTGGTTGCAGTGTTGCGAGGGCGGCTCGAGAAAACGCACGAGTACGAAGGCGTACAGAGGAGAAAGGGAGAGAAGGAGATTCCATAGTAGCAGCGAAAGCACAAGGGTCGTCGCGGAGTTGATAAAGAAATAAAGAATCGTGGAAGTTGGCGTCGAACCCCAGCCGCATGTTCCCGAGAGACCTTATGACTTAAAGTCTCCTTACTCCGTTAATTCCGAACATTAACAAAAGTCTCGCTAAAACTCGGCGCCAACTTCTCTCTCTGGTCGGCCTCTCTAGGGGCACCACCGTGGACTTGTTAATGAAAAAAAATACAATAAAACTACGTCACAAGTAGCTTTTCTTCTTACATTCTTTCTTTCGGCCTGTTGTACGTGATTTTTTTGTTTGTTCTTGACGACGTTTCAGATTTTCACCTGTCGGTTCATTCCCGTCAAGCAGATTCTCCTTCGGACTAGAGAAAAACTTGCGAAATATCTCGATAGCTGTAATCTCCAATTATATACCGGCGAGGGTACATTTGCGATGAGACGCGACTTGAAATCTTAATACCCGAGTGACGTTGTAAAACGCTTTATTATAGTCTCACTCTTTTATGGCACGCCAGAGCATCCACACGCTCCTCTTCCGCCTTTCCTCTCATTCCAGCTTACACCTTCCTCCCGTACAATGGCCTATTTTATTCATTCACTTCGTCGCTGTATCAACTTTACGAAGATTTTAATAACTATTTGATTAAACTTTGGAAAAAAGACACATTTCGCAAGATGGCGTCCGGCTCGCTGGATGCCATCGCCATGCCAATGCTCTCGGCACTTATTCTGACCACCGAGATAAATATTCCAACTCACAATCCAATCTACATTCATAATTGGCCAATCAATCTTATTGAAAAAAATCATTTCTTAGCATCGACAGTTTGCTGTCGCGCACAATGAGAAAACAGTTCATTTATAATGAAGAAAGATATTCAGTTGGTACTTTTAGTCAAACATTCATGAACTGTCACAAAATTTGTTAATGGTCAAAAAATATCTTTGCTATCACGATCAAATTTCATAGGCATAGCATTTCCATGAAGATAATGATTTGTTCGATCGCTTTTATTTCCCTTAACTCAGTAAATGTTTATGGTCATCAAAATCATTTGCTATCAAGAAAGGTTACGTTTTATGAAATGATTCTTTTATTAACTATTAACAAATGTTTATTTCAGAAAATCGCGAGAGGCTCAAATGAATGATTCATTAACTGTTAAAAAACAATTATTTCGCCGTATCCAACTTTACATTTGGTAGCAGCTAACAAATCCTGGTACATATGAATTAATAGTTTCCTCAGTGCAACGTCTCGGTGCACATGCGGTCCGAAAACTGCAGTATCGTAGTGCAACGATTGCATGTACTAGATCGAGTCGAAAGGCCACGAGAAAAAAGAAGGTGAACGTGTTGTAAAAAAGTCAATAAAATTGACGATACGTGCGGAGGAGTATGGGAAGGAAAAAACTTTTCTATATCAGTTAGATGAAAGTTCTGGAAGGGCAAGCAATAAAAGGTATAGGGTGTATATGTATTCGGCGAGTTGGAAAGGTGGGCAGAAAATAATGTTTGATCGCGCTGAAAATTAGAAAAGCGATCTGGCCGAGTGAGGTGGTGTGCGAATCCAGTTGGGAGAATGATGTGGGTGGCAAGTTGGAGGGAGACGAGAAGAACGAAGCGAGAGTTTGCTCGATCGAGGTTCGGCCTTCCTGCCTCCGGTAGCGATTCTACTCCACCGCATTCCCCAGGGAAAACAGTTGCCTCTTTCTCTGTCTTGCTCTCTCGCTCGTGTGTTCCTCTCCCTTTTTTTCCCGTTCCACCCTCGGCTCTTGCGTACTCTGGCTCTCCACAATACATACACCTCCATATCGAGACACATACATACACATGCTTATTCCTTTTTCCGCTGGTGCCCGGAAAAATCATCTCACTGCCCATTTTCAAGCTCATCGCTGTGTCAGGGGTCCTCCCGTCAACCTGCCATTCCTATATCGCTCGCCAACCAACCAAAAACCAAAGAGAAAGAAGAAAAAAAATAAAACTCGTAACCTGCCATTGATCCGAACTATCAATACTCATCACGAGCTCTCGACTCTGCCTATCTGTCCTGATCCACCAGATATAATTTGTTTCACTCCGAGTTGATCAACGACTACGATTCCCCACGTGGATCTGTCCGAGTACCAACGGACAAGAATGAGAAGACGAAGGAAATGAAGCACTTGTCAAGCTCCACATCGAGCACGGAATTTCCGCAGCCCCGCGGAGAAAGCGTTGAGCTTGAATAAATAATAAATGGCAAATTCGTTATTTTTATGCGTTTTTGCTTCTCGCTCACGCTTCATCTTTACCAACTCAATCGCTCCACAACTCACACGCAAACAACACGTACAAGGAAATACCCTCTCGCGGTTGTGTCGAATAGAGATCGGAAGGGAAACATTTATGACGACATAACTCGTTTAGCCACCGCAAGAGTTCTTGGATGGGGTTGCCTGATGGATCAAAACTCCGTACGATTCGTAGGACCAGGTGGCCTCTCTCTACTAAGAATCTTATTACTCTCTGATCAATTCTATATTTCCTACTTTGAACTGTCCTCCTGCCCAGGCTAAGTGTCCAGACCGCATGTTGAAAGGGCGTAACTCCTTGTTTTCTAGACTCTAATCATCGACGTCGGCGTCTTTTTCGTGCCGACGTATCGCATGATGGAGAATACTTGTCCCTTCAATTGCGCAGTCACGGTATATAAACGGATATCGTTCATATCCGAAACATATTTGACTTTCCGATCACGTGTTCGTCGTTTCCAGTTACGTCGTGATTTGTATAAATAAATCGGAGCCAAATCGTTCAAGTGTCCAACTCCGTATTCGACATAAAACGAGGAAAAGGCTGCGCTCAATAACTTGCAACTGCACTGAGAAAACGATTTATTTATATGTAACAGGATTTGTTAACTGCTAACAAATGTAAAGTTGGATACGGCGAACTAAACGTTTTCAAACATTTAATGAATCATTTAATCGAGCCTGTCGGGATTGTCTGAAATAAACATTTGTTAATAGTTAATAAATAAATCATTTGATAAAACGTAACCTTTCTTGATGGCAAATGAATTTAATGACCATAAACATCTACTGAGTTAAGGCAAATAAAATCGATCCAACAAATGATTATCTTCAAGGAAATGCTATGCCTATGAGATTCGATGGTGATAGCGAAGATATTTTTTGACCATTAATAAATTTTGTAACAGTGAATGAATGTTTGACTAAAAGTACCAACCAAATATATTTCTTCGTTATAAATAAACCGTTTTCTAAGTGTGCAAGTTTGTAAATGTTAAACAGGCAATCAAGACGCCTGGACATTCGTGCACCACAACACAATCATACGCTCCGATTACCGTCCAGGAATCCCGTCAGGTGCATCGTGAACGTTGAATCAAAAAGGGCTGCGCGCTATCAAGTCCTCCGAGACCAACACGCGCCAGCAGAATGAGAACTTCTCTCTCTCTCTCTCACTTTCTTTACCTTTCCCTGACGTCTGCGTGTCAACGCCAGAGAAGCACAGCCAACGTTCCTAGTTTTGATTCACCTCGCGGCGGCCTACCGGTCACGGGTCTGACGGCGCGTAATTGTTCTCTTGTCTGGGCGCAACGTTCACACAGCACGAAATCTTCTTCGCTTGCTCTCACTCCTGCTTCTGCTCTGCTCTGCGCTTCGGTACGCCATCGTGTCGTCCTTCCTGCTTTTGGCATCATCCGTATGTGCCTCATGCCAACGCTACGTTCAGCCTCTCTGAACACTCCACTACGATCTCGTTCGCCATCCCTGCGATTGCCTTCGCGCCAAGAATGCATAAGCAGCTTCTTCTGTTATCGCCATACACCTATTTCGCACGACCCTTGCAACCCGCTACACCTTTCGTATCTATTTTCTTCCACAAATCCGCCTCATGCGCCAAACTCGCTTATATTTCTGCAATTTTTATCTCTTTAAAAAATAATCTTGTTTATTTACTTAACTTTTGAACTCGAAAATCCATTTCTTCGGACCGAAACCTCCAAGTTCAATTCCTCTGCATTAATTAACGTAATTTACGCTATTTCCTTTGTTTTTTCATAATGAAACGGATTTTCTCCGATGAGGTCATCGTGGGTGAACATTGATGGATGTAAATCCTTAAAAAAAACCAAAGAAATTTTTAAAAAGTGTGAAATTCAATAAAATTCGGAAATCTTAAGGTTTTTATAAATTTTTTTCGATGTTAATTAAAAATATTTTCGAGTATGCACGATGAGGTCACCTTGAGTGAAAATTGATTGACGTGGATCCTAAAAAAACCAAAGGAACTTTCAAAAAATGTTAAACTCAATAAAATTCAAAATTTTTAGGTTTTTCATCAATTTTTTCGATGTAAAATCAAAAGATTCTGAAGTGTGCACTATGAGGTCACCTCGGGTGAAAATTTATTGCCGTAAATCCCAAAAGAACTTTCATAAAATGTAGAACGTCACGAAATTTGAAAGTTCTTTTGAGTTTCTTTACGAATTTGAGTGAATTGACAGTCGCCGATGTGTCGCGTTCCTTCGATGAGTTATTGAAATCTTCATGTCGTATTAAAAATATATTCAGAGTCTGGTAACGATCTCCCAATATTTGTCCATGCGTCAAGACCTGCCACCGTGACTGAAAGAAAAACGATCTATCCGGAGTAGAATTAATATATATATGGATGAAAAAGAGGATTGTGTTGGGTCGTATATGTTGTAACTTTGCTCAAAAAGGAATGAGCAAGGCTCACTTTAGCACTGACAAACGATCCATTCCCCACATCCAACATAACGCCCTGCATACGATATCGTACATCCCTCCACATAACTACGCGGGGCACCAGAGCTTGTACATATTTCTCACCGATTTATACGAGTATGGATGACCTTCATATGAATTCATCCGACCCCTACTTCCGGATACGTTAATGACACTGGACCTGTCAGTCCGACTTGGTCTCTCTCGGGCTCAATGCAACATGACTTTTTATTTATTCGGACCTCGCGTATACACAATTCTTTCCCTATCCTTTAGTTTCTCCCGACACGAGAGAGAGAGAGAGAGAGAGAGAGAGAGAGAGAGGGAGAGACGATTTGTTGTGGTTCGTTGGATCTCGATCACTTGTCCAGTTGGTTCGATTTGCGCATAATTTGCTTGAAGCCTGCAGTTTGCGTTGGCAATCGTTTCGATCATGTGGTAATTGGCACCTGACTCGACAAGCGTTCCAATATGTCAGAATTTTGAGCAGCAGAGAGTGAGGGATAGAGAGAGAGAGAGAGAGAGAGAGAGAGAGTTGGGCATGGATTCGAGGGAGTTTCAGGCTCCACCCACGCAAGGACTTCAGTGCAAATCTACCACCTGGAATTTCGGATAGACTCTTCTCTTCTTTGTCTCTCACATACACTCGTTCCACTTGGAACTCGTAGAGTTCTGACGTGTGACGGGATTTGTGCTCCTGGGAGACACCTCATTCAATTAGCCACTCAGTTACTCGCATCACATCGCGTTTGCTCTGGGCTCCCTCGTGTTCACTGACATCCTCCCATCGTCTCTTATGACATGTCGCTGCGAATACAAATTGTATATTTATACATATGTACCTTGTACGTGTGTATAGTCCTCGGCGTTTTTGGCAAAATCCCCAAATTTCACATTATCATATCAGCACTATCCATTGAGTGATTTTAATTTACTGGCAAATCACTGCGTCCCATAATTCTCAAGTACTACACACTGAGAAAATGATTTTTTTATATGTACCAAAATTTGTTAACTGCTAACGAATGTCAAGTTGGCTACGGCGGAATAAATGTTTTTTAACAGTTAAACAATTATTTATTAGAGCCTCTCGCGAATGTCTGAAATAAAAATTCGTTAATAGTTAATAAATGAATCATTTGATAAAACGTAACCTTCCTTGATAGCGAATGAATTTTATGACCATAAACATCTACTGAGTTGAGGGAAGTAAAAGCGATCCAACAAATCATTATCTTCAAGGAAATGCTATGCCTATGAAATTTGATCGTGGTAACAATGATATGTTTTGACCAGTAACAAATTTTGTGACGGTTAATAAATGTTTGAGCAAAAGTACCAACTAAGGATATTCCATGTTGCAGTGCTCGATCCATTCCGCTGCCTATTCATCGGCTTTCATTATTTCAATCGCTGCCGCCGACTCGAGAATTTTTCGAAGATAACCCAAGTCGTACCCTGATGATGATGCTGTTTTTTTCATAATTTTTACTCGTTCTAGCGATTCGCACTCTGGCGACGATGACGAACGAGGATTTAATGTCAAAAAAGGTGATCGTCTGGTATTTGGTAATATGTTATTGGTATTTGTAGAATATTTTTTACGAGACATCATTAATATCCGGTCTACCAGAGGCTGAGCTAGCGTAGCACGTACGAAAAGTGTCGGAAGTTTGTACGTAACCCTCATAACTTTGTGGCGCGAAGACGAGTTACCATTTCGTCACTCGGTCTTAATATCCTGGAGACGAGAACAACTTCCAGGCCGAAAGAGACAGGCCCGCGAAATCAAAAATGATGAGGACTATTTGATATTCATGCGACGGAGTTGAGATGCTCCTTTTGTCAAGATGAACAGTACATTCTGCAGCTTTCGTTGTCAACTTCTGGTTCACGGTCAGATCTCTTCATGCAAGATAGATACTCGAACATCAAGTTCCTAGTGTGTAGATCCGAGAAAAAGATGGAGCATTCCTGCTGCGACGATGCACAACCCGAAAGAGCAAGAAAAACACGGAACAAGAGACAGAGAGAAAAAGGAGAGAGCAAGGGAGGAGAAGGAGAGAGGAAAGTGGATTCCAGAAAGCGAAGAAAGAGACGGAAAGGGGAAGCTGTACATATACACATAGGCCGAAGGGCCGAAACCGCTGGCTTTGCGGAATTACTCGACGGTTGAATCCCCCGGGGTCGAACTTGTCCGCGACAATTTCAAACTTATTTTAACATTCATATAAGCCCCCGTCGTCCCACTATCTACGAGAGAGTCAGAGCGACGGAGAGGGAGTGCGTTGCGTAGACCGACGGGATATGGAAGGCAACACGGCATCGTCGAACCAGCATTGGAGTTACCCAGAGTCTTCCCCTTTCCGGGGTGATGCTATAGTGCCATCCTCCTACTTTGAGGACTCTACTCTGTGTATGTCCTTCCGAAGGGTGAAATAGAACGGAGCGAAGGAAATAGAGATAGCGAAAACGATGTAAGGGCGTGTGAGCATAAGGGTAGCTATGGATTTACATAAGATTATCCACCAAGCTCCCCCTCGTTTACGTATGCTGGCTAGGAATTCATCCTCCAACAAGAGAGAAGCTGACGTCGTCAACGAGCCACTCGGGATATTGTTGTCTTCGGCACACAATTAGGTATCATACGAATAACCTCTCATCGTCGCTTCTTCAAAACCAACCTATCATAAGATAGTCATCAAATCTTTCCTCTTATCAAAGTGTTTTTCAAGCCACCAACAATCCACCATCGAAATTTCAGTTCATTCTGATGGAATTAACAAAATTCAAAGACTCCAAAATTATTCCAGCTTTGTCATCCGCTTCCATTTAAGGAGGTTGGTTGCATACGATAATACGATATGAATTTGATGAAATTTGGTAATAATATTCTTTAGCATCGAGTACGATGACACAAATTTTTTTCAATTTTTCGTCTACATGGTTGTCGAATAATTTGAGTTCACAATATGCATAAGATGTACCTTTATCATAAATCTGAACCCTATGCTTATGCATGGAAACTCTAGTGTTCAATAACTCGAAAGCTATGAAGAAGAAAAATCTTAGAAAATTTGTTTATTAATTTTCAATACTGACGAGTATGTTCACACAATTTCATAAGATTCTAATAATTTAGACTTCTTCTACCCCTTCAACATGGCAACTTCGTTGTGTGTAGTCACCCTCCTTAATTCTAGAGAATCCTGGAAACAGTTTATCCCTCGTAAAATGAGTAAAATCCTATCAAACTCATGACAAGCAAGTCTGGGGGACTTGGGAGAGAGAAAAATGTATAGATCGGTTTGGGTTTGATCGTAGAATTATGAACCGGTTAAGGTTTCGAATAACTTTGACATGGGATCGTATAAGCAAGGAACTACACAACTTTGCTTTTACGGAATACCTTAACTCATGCCGATGGGTATGAGAGAGTGAAAATCTATTTTACACAAGCGGTACTGTTGCTACTGTTTTATATTTCAATAGGCTGAAGAGATTTACGCTCGAGCATACAAAAGCCTGGCCGGATAGAATGCTCGCGGGGTTGTTAAATCCAGTAACGGTTACGGCTCGCGTTGGATCTTCCCTCGCAGTTATGCGTTTCGTATTCATAGTCTGAGCAAAAGTTCCTCCTACAGCACAATAAAGCTTATACGAGCTGTAAAGTAAAAATCGAACCAACCGTTCGCCGATGTTTATTTGCCAGCCAGCAGAGAATAAAGATCGCTCCGTTCTTACTTCGTGAAAATGCTCACTTCTTCATCTTCATGGGCTCCGGTACCGTTAGCAATCCTACTATGGGGTGGTCACTCCGGAACTGATGCCCGAACCGTCCGGAGTTATCGACAGTGGCTCAAATTCCGTTTGACGATAAATGAGACTGAAGGTGAATCGTGGCTGGGTATCCAGTGGATCTTTCCGGTCCGAGCAACAGAAATCTGTACCTTTCGGTGATCATGTGTCGGTAACGGAGGAAAAACAATGGAATCTTCTGTGCCGACGGTAAGTAAGGCGTTGAAGTTGACGGTTCAAAAAATAAAACAAAATATGTCTAAGTTCGCAATACTCTCGTGTTGTCAAAGTCGAGTTGCAACAAATTTTAATGTTACTGGCAAATTAGAGTCCGATTTTTCAACTTTTTTTTTCGTATCGATATTTTTTACCAATGAGCAATGTTTTCAGTGAAAACTTTTACTTTTTTATTAACAAAAATTAACGAGGCGTATTCTTTAAGTTCGTGCTGCTTACACACGTCAAAAAATTGGCAGAAAACGGAAAAGTCTTCGAAGAATAAAGGTTGTGAAACAACTCCTGTTGCGGTTGTGAGTTGCTGACTTTATTTGTGATTGTGGAAAATTGCTCGAGTTCGAAAAGTCGAGGAATTAATTGTCTTTATTGCTTGATTCGATTTTCACCTCCAGGAACGACAAAAAATTGGAATTTTTCATTTATTTTTTATTTTAAAATCGAGCGAGTTGTTCATAGCGAAATTCCGCAGATTCTATGCGGCGTCGGTGGTCTCGATAGCACCGAAATAGCAGAAGCGATTTCCGTGGCGATTCATTGTTCCAAAAAGAATTTGTCGCCACGTTTTTATGCGCCGGATGTCGAAATCGCCGGGCTCGTGAACCATTTGACGAAGAAGCCACATGATCGTGGTGGCTCCAGGAACGCTCTTATCGAGTCGGCCAGATTGGCCAGGCCCACGGTACAATCTCTCTGCGAGTGTACCCCCGACTCCGCGGAGGCGTTAATTATTCCCGGCGGCTATGGCGCTGCTCGCACCTTGTTAGTACAATAATTCTCACCAAATAACTACCTGACGATTTATCATTCAATTAATCGCCTTCGTGTCACTCGCTCCCAAGGAGTGACTTCGCCACCAAGGGAGCGGACTGCACTGTTTTGCCAGAACTTCAGAAGCTCATGGAGGAATTCAACTGCGAGGAAAAACCCATTGGTACCCTTTGCATTGCCTCGTCATTGCTCGCAAAAGTCTTTGAAGGGGTCAAAGTAACTCTCGGCCAAGAAGGTCAGTTTCTGTTTATTCAATTATACAGAAAATATACAATCCCCATAAAAAATAATCACATTCATTGGGCATACGACGTGCCCCTTAAATTTCATCCTGCCCATAAAAATGTTCCCAAAGTATTTTTGTTTCTTTCGACATAAAAAAGTTGAACGTATTTTCGAAGGACAGAGTAACTTTGAAATTCGCAAATCTATTCGAAATTTTTTATCTAGCCAATTTTGGTAAAAAAAAAAATGAAACATTAATTTTTGAATTTTGGAAATTTGAGTTCGGTTCCTTAAGGAGATTGGATCGCGAAATCAAAATTTTATTCAATTTGGTGACGATATTCCTTGGCATCGATTATACAAACACAAATTTTTAAAAAAATTTCCACCACATGGTTATCGAATGATTGAGTGTTGAATCGAAACTGTGCGGTAAAAAAATTGAAAAAAATTGTATCATCGTATATATTATTAAAGAATGTCTTATTTTACCAAATTTATTAATTTTAATTTATTCATCAATTTCGTATATATGTTTCAATTCAAATTGAACTAATTAATTTAATTAATTAAATTTAAATCTAAGAAATTTATCAAATTTTATTGAATTGTCTTTTCAATGAATTGAATCAAATTAATTAACAATGATTAAAATTTATTTAAATAAATTGATTTTATGAATTGAATTAATTAAGTTCAATTAATTAAATTAGTTGAATTGCTTAATTAAACTAATTTAATTGATCAAATGTATTAATTAAATCTAAATTTAAAAATATATACCAAATTTTATTGAATTGTCATTTTTTCGTAACTTCTCATGTTTTTAACATGGTTTAGCATGGCGACATTGTATAATCGTGATCCGACCTCCTTAATAAGCGAGCCCTGGTCTGTCGAAAAATAAATCTCTTGGACATTAAAGAGATGTTTATTTTCAGGCCCTAAAGAAGATTGGCCATACGCCGACGCCATAAAGCAAGTTCAGAAAATGGGAGCAAGGATTGAGTTTATGGATGTGACTGATGTGTGTTATTGTAAAAGTTTCAATGTATTTAGCAACCCTGCATGGTTATACGCGAGTGCAACTTTTGGCGAAGTTCATGAGGGAATCGGTAGAATGATATCGATGATGAGGAAAAACATGGTACGTTAATCGTAAAGCGATTGAAATAGAAAAATTACGAGAGTCGAGATTTACGTAGATCGTAGAAAAATGATAATTTACATAAAAAATATATTTTATTCGTATGCTTCAATGTGCCCTGCAGAGTTGGATACAACGAACCAGTTTTTTGTTTACTTGTTTACAGTGGCTTATCCTTACAATTCCGTTCTTATTTTCCATTTTATTTTCCTCGCTTAATATTATTAGTGCGTAATACTATAATCACTATAAACTACAATAGTCAACAACAAATGAGATAACAATGCTTGGAAATTCGTGGCGATGGTCCAGTTGACATAAAAAAAAAAAATTGAAAAAAAAAAACAAATGATTGTTACGTCGTTTTGTTTGGGTTTCCAATCAGCAGCACCAAAATCCCACAAAATTAGTTTAAAAAAATGTGTGTTTTTTTTCCAAGATTGCCTCGGCCACGAATTTCAATTGAGATGAATACCGTCGTGCTGATTTGTTTTTTTATCGTTGCTGGATTCGACGGTCGTTAAACAGAGCAGCCGCCTGTCTGAGTCGTCGAAATAAACGTCACATTATGTTGATGAGCAGGAATCGAAGTGCCAATTGATCCGTTTCGACAGAACACCCAAATTTCGTACGTTTCTGTACGTTATTATTTTATTTTTTTATTTTTTTTTAATACGAAAAATTATGAACTAAGTGGTTCGCCGGAAATAACGAGTCTCTGATCTCTTGATCGCGCTTCGAGGGCATCCCTTGCCGTCCTGATCGATGTACTAAATATCTACGTACCTTACTCCTCCTCCCGGTCGTGCTTTTCTTTTTTTTTTTTTTTTCAACGTCAGTCAAAAGTGTTTGAAAAAAAAAAAAAAAATTATAAACTCTCAGACTTTGAGCCAGATTCCACGTGTAAGGGGAATTCCGATGAGCACTCTCCCGCGCATTGCCCAAGAGTACACGCGTTTTTTAGCACTGCGAATTTAGTTGAAGAAAACCTCACGATGCTAGACTTGATAACGTTCAACTAAGAGCGAGCAAAGGCTCAACAGTCATGCGAGACTTGCGAGCTTTGTCTTCGTGGTACTTTTTCATCATTATCAGTTTCCGCTTGCCCTGACTCAGCTTTTTCGTTGGAGGCTCCGCTGTGCTTGTTGTTACTCCGTTCACGAGATCAATCTCGTCGTCTTGTTCCTCCAGCATCCTCAAAGTCTCAATGATATTTCGAGGTTCGTTGGAATGACCTTTGGTGCCGTTCCTGTTGGCATAGACGACCGAGAGATGGGAGAAACTTGATTTTGGCGGAGCTGTTATGTCGGCAAAGTCACGGAAATTCGCGAAGAAATCGCCCCCTCGAATTGGCTGAGGCTTTGGGTTCCTGTAGTAATTTGCTCGAGCCCTCGGAGCGTTGGCTGCGTAGTAAGGATTGTAGAGAGTCTCGTCACCGCTGTACTCTTCGTTCTCCTTGTCCTCTGGATAATAAGTTCCCCCACGGATCACGCCGAAGTTGCCAGAGCCCAGAAGCTGATGCTGCGTGTCCTTCGTGTTGGAGGCTGCAGGTTGATAAGCGCTGCGATCGCGTTGGAAATATCCTAAGAAACGATTCGGTCTGTAACGTTGTTGTTGCTGTTGCTCGTTGTACGGGAGCCGGTGATTCGCGAACAGCTCAGCAAATGATGGGAAAAAGTTTTGACTATCGGTCTCGAGACTCTTGTCATCGAGCTGACGCCCACCGGATGTCACTACGATTTCTCCATCCGACTGCAATCTCGGTTGGGAAATTGTCGCGCTCACGGGTATCTCCTCGCCGCTTGGCTTTCTTTGGCTCACGCTAACCGACGAAGAAGTCGCTGTTTCGGTTCGCTCCGAGACCTTTTCTTGCCTCGCTTCTTCGTTAACTGTCCCAGCACCGTCCGGCTCCATGTACATATCGGAATCGTCTTCATCGTCGTAGTCCTCCGTATGGACCTCCGATGCGGAAGCCACGGAATCCTGGAAAAAAACAAGAAATACAAAAAAAAATACAAACATTACCGAACCGCACTGCGTACAAATTTTCGATCTAGAGACTTTTTTTATCAAACACCAACGGACCATAAAACTTTTTCCGTTCACTCGTGTAGGCAGCCTCTTGAGGAGGGTCGCTAAAAATTCCGAATGATTATAGAATTTGATGAAATTTGGTGAGAATACGCTTTAGTATCAAATATTAATATACCATTTTTTTTACATTTTTCTTCTACATAGTTCTCGAGTTATTGAACGCTAGAATTAATTTGTAGACATAGTCGACAACTATGCAGACGAAAAATAGAAAAAAATTTGTGTCATCGTATTTGATGCTAAAGAATATTATCACGAAATTTTATTGAATTCTTATGATATTGTCGTTGGTAGCGAATCTCCTTAAGGAGAGCACGCATCTTTATTAACTTTCAATCCACTGCATGTAAGAGTATTCCTGCGATTTTTTTTTTTGCTGTAAACTGCAGGGATCGTGTTGAGGCTGTCGCGATTATGAAACTCGAACGACGTGACACGCCTAGCATTGTTACAAACGCTGTTGGGTCGTAGTGCTCGCTTCTCCGACTGTTACCTGGATATCTAAGATTTCCACCAAGTGTATTCGAATCACAGTTCCTCTCGGACGACTCTGTAATCGAGCAACCGTGTCTACCGAAAAGATTTTCATTATTTTGTACCCTCCAAGAAATTCTTGGCTCCCAGAATGGAAAATCATTTGTGCCGAACGAAAACGGCAAAGTGCAATTAATGAAGTACGGAAATTGATTGAAAAATTCACGTTTTTCTTGACGAATCATGTAACAGATTTGCGAACATTGAGATGTTGAAGATTGCAATCGCCTTGAGAGGGTAAGAGTCGTGAGTGTAACAGTTTGCTCGCCATTCCTTGGTGTTACGTCCATCGAGCATCCTCGCGCCTAATGCGTGTTGAATAAAACGTGTAAAAAAAAAAAATGATGAAAATACACACATGGACGTGGATGCTGTTCAACAGGGCAATCCAAGTTGTCTTCACCCGGATCAATTAACGATCAGTGTGTGCAGACAGCTCGGCGTTCACTTTCGAATGTATAACGCATCAATTAAGTGAGTCAGTGAGTCGGCGATCGATTGAATCGCTCGCAGCACACAGCGTCAGCCAAGAAACGAAGGATTTTTCTGTCTCGCACGGACGTTCGAGTGCGGCTGCTGCTTAATTATATGTTTGGAGTGTTTTTTGGCAATGGACAGCGGCGAATGGCATTGATTCGTGATAATCATCGAACCTGGCGAGAAGAAAAGAAAATGTTCGCGTAAACCGCACTGAGAAAGCAGTTTATTCATAATAAAGAAAAATAATAAATATTTATAATGAGAAAAGGGTTTATTTATTTTCCTTTTATATAAGGAAAAGTTTATTTATAATAAGGAAATATATTTAGTTGGTACTTTTACTTAAAAATTCATTAACTGTTACGAAATTTGTTAATGGTAAAAAAATATCTTTTTTATTACGATTAAATTTCGTAGGCATAGCATTTCCTTGACGATAATGATTTGTTCGATCGCTTTTATTTGCCTTAACTCAGTAGATGTTCATGGCCATCAAATTAATTTGCTATCGAGAAAGGTTTCGTTTTATCGAATAATTCATTCATTAACTATTGACAAATGTTTATTTCAGACAATCGCGAGAGGCTCAAATAAATGATTTACTATTCAAAACATTCATATTCCGTCGTGTTCAACTTTATAAGTTAACAATAATAATTCGTTTTCTCAGTGCGGCTATTTTTTTTCGGCCGTTTGCTACAGCCCGGACAATGACTGAATCATTAATTTCCCACGGATCAGGATCAAGTTAATATACGCGATGGGATCTTCGGGAGCTGTCACTTTCGCGTTGCGAAAGATCGATCGACCGCCAATGGCCACGGTACAGCTTGCTGTACCGAGGCTTTAAGCACCATGCCGTTGATTCTCTCCCGTCAAGTATCCGAGCACATAAGTTCTCTATGTTTATATCTACATTCGCGTACGATCAGACACAGAGAAAGAGACGTCATTATTGCGTGATTGCAGGACGCAAATTAGTCTCGGGCCGTTTGTACTCGCCATAATACACGTTTCGACTGCCTCTGTACCCTTGTACGAAGATTATTATATTGAGTCTTGGATGCTCGTGCTGCGTTTGCGCTCTCAGTGCTCTATTAGTTTTCTGCACTGGCTTTCCGTCCGAGCTACACAATTTATTATTATCCTGTATGAGCTCCGCATCCGTGTGGTGTATGCACGGACGTTTTCACTGAGGATGAATTATACGTGAATTAAGGGCAATCAACGCGAAGCCCGTGATCGGGCATTTCGCACGATCCACCATTCTTTTCCGTTTCTCCATCTCCGTATCAATTTTCTTCGTAAACTTTACACGAGCCCCCCCTGCATGCATGCATCATCCTCGAACGAGAAAGCCAAACTCTGCGGGATACCGACTGGTGCTTCACACTAGTAAACTCAATCGGAGATATTATGACACTCAAAGTCATGGGAAATTATGGAATCGATTCTACCTCATCGAATCTTTCGTCCTTTTTTATTTCTCAATGTCCGAACAGTTTTCAACTTCTCCTATCAATTCGTCGTCACGATCTTCGTGCTACGTTGTGCAATGTGCACGTGCTTATTACTAGACGTCATTCATTATGAAGCACTCGAGGCGATATTTGGCTACCAATATTCTTACCGATCGGTGCCAATTGTTGGTGCATTATTTTTTCGTCTTATATGAAAGGGGGATGAGTAACGATTCATGCAAATGATGAAAATTCAATTTATATATATGTAAAAAATGATTTTTTGTCAATTATAAAAATATATGATTATATAAAAATTGAATTTTATACATTTTTTTCACCGGAATGTTTTTTTTTTATTTAATTTTTATAGAATTCACTCGAAACAGTAACGATCCAATTTTTTTTTTATTTGACAAGAATTTTTTCATTTCTTTTGACAAAAATTTTGCCATTATATTTTTCACTGGAATTCACTCGAAATATTAATTATGAACAATTAATTGAATATTAATTGGAAACATTTAATATGGCAACTCCACGTTTGCTGAGAGAGCTAGTAGTTTTATAAATAATTATAGATTTTTTTTTTCATCGATATTATTTTGGAGTAACGATCCCATTGATTTCGGTTTGATTAGATTTTATTCGCAGATCATTTTCGGTCGAATATATTTTATACGTTCGACAAAGTGTATCAGGCGATGATAAATCTTTCATTTCCTTTCAGGATCCCGGGTATGAACGCACAAGATGGTGGAGATAATTCAACGAATCACTTTTAATCCTCGATTTTTGTTAATATGACTGCGGTAAAGAGTACGAGACTCAACTATGAAGTATGCACGACCCTCGTAAATTCTCTTTGGTGTATTTTAATCGAGATTATAAATTGGCACCGGGCGATCACACGTGAATTACAATTTGCAATGTGAGGTCTCACGATCGGCGATGTAGCAACGGCGCGAGTCTTCTCTCACGGTTAGTCTTTGCCGTTTTGATATAATCGAACGTTTATTCATGCATTTGTATGTGTTGATAATAGTCCTCGATAAGCAATCGGTACGTAATATAATATGCGCACACTTTTATAACGAACCGCGCGTGAATCTTTCACCAGAGACAGCAACCATTTCTTAGCTTAATCCCCTATCGCTGATTCTTCGATTTAAAATCGTCACAGCCTTTAAATCGACGCTAAGTACCCGCCGCATTCACATCACGAGACTTATAAATCCACCTAGCTAAGCTATACCTTCGCTTGTGCGATAAGAACCTCTCTCGACATTTCTATATTAATGTGTTTCTGGTCTTTCTCGCCTCGGGATGTTTTCCACCGACGGTGTCACTGTGACTTGAGATTTTTAGATGAAACTTTGAGATCCTAGGTATGGGACGATTCATAACGAATTGGCCCCCTTTAAATCTCAAGTTGCTTCGAATTAATTGAAATTTTTGCGACGTTTTTTTTTCACCTTCGCCGTTTTTCGGGATTTCATGAAAATTTTCCACGTCGCCCCTGAGCCAGGAAATAATCGAAATTTCCAAGAATACCAAGAAATTTTCAGTTGAAAAATTTCATTGACTACTGACGATGCATTTCCCTGCAGTTCTCGCTGGTCGTTCGAGTTCATTTCGACTTTTTTATGCTCGTCTCGTCGGAGTGCCCGTTTGTCTTTGGGAACATCGTCATATTTTTAATTGTTACGTCAGATCGCAAAAATGGATGAACGTAAAGATTTTATACTCAAAATCATGGATACTTGTTCAATTTTGTGTCTCTTACCTCGAGAACAGCAGCGGCGTCCTGAGGCACCGGAGCTCCGTCTGAAACACAAATAAAAAGACGTTTCATAAGGTTTTTTGTCATGAAACAGAACACAATTGATAAAAATGCTGTCGGTAAAAGAAAAAAGAAAAAAATGCTAAACGTCGTTCAGCGATGGCAAAATATTTTAAATGGATTTCAACGAAATTTCTCGCAGCTGCGTCGATCGAGCGCAGTCGCAGTTCGTGCAGAATATTTTTATCGGATAAGATATATCGAGGAGCCTGAATGAGCGAGGAAATCCGAGTTCAAGGTTTTCGCATCATGCGGGATAATCCCTGAAGATAAAAAAAAATGTAAACCAGAAAAATTGTCGAAGGCAAAGTTTTGGCCCTGAAACGTTAGGAGGGAAGAAAAATAAAGAGAAATTCTTAAAGTCCGAGCAGGATCGATAGCGAGTCGGGTGGACGAGCCAGAAATCGTATTGCAGAGGAAACCTGCCTCTCGTAAAGTTCTCCCACAACAACCGGATGGGAAACGAACGCGCGACGATAACGTTTATTTGTTCGTGGAAAGCAGATAGAAGACTCAGGACCTGTTCGTCCTCGTCATCCTTGAATAACGTTAAAAATAATTCGTCCCACGCACAAAGAAGATCGTTGAAATTTGTCAAACGAAAACTGCGTACGCGAAAGAAAAATTTTTCAGGAAAAAAAAAAATAAAAAAGTTTCTCCCGCACAAAATACAATCGCTTGGAAAGTCCTCGGATAATTTCTCCTCGGAGAGGCCCACGCGACACACAAGACAAAAAGTATCCCTTTCTCTCAGCACACCATCGAACCCCTTTCTTTCGTGTCTTTCTCCCTCGTTATTAATTAGTTCGAGTCCGTGGGCATGTCGCAGTGAGAGAATCCGTGCAGATAATGAGCGAGTATCTCTCTCGCTGGTTTCTCGGCTCACAAATCCTCGAGCGGTCGTTCACGATTAATTACGTTCACGTTGAGCACACAAACTCTCGTTATATACATCGGTCTGTACATGTATAGACTCTGGACCGAGATACATATATAAATCCCTACAGAAATACCGTTAAACTCACAGGAGTTTGAGTTCCTCCCTCTCACAACGAGGGAGAAAGTCAATTACGTCGAGGGACGAGTACGTTTGTGTATATCACTGTGTATAGTTGGTGGACGTTCCGCGAGAGAAGTCTCTCGAGATTATTGCTCGATTCTCTCTCGCGACTCCGATACAACGAGAATAGTCTCTCCTAGAAACTTGCACGTTATATATTTCTATATGTGTGTGCATAATATCTCTCCACACGTATGTATACGTTAAGGAGACACAACAACCTTTTCTACACTCGTTCTGCTCACTGTGCATTCGTTTCAATTGCCGATTACTGCTACACAGCATCGTGCACCTGTCCCGCGACTCTCCGCTCCGTCGATCGTTACGTTTCACCGTTAAAAACAATCCAACCACTTCCGACATTTAGCTTTTTGTCCAACCGACCAGCGCTACACATTTTTTATCACAAAAAAATCATCCTCGTGCCACGGCAGACAATTTCAAGTTGGATGTCTGCTCGACCCATCAAACTATTTCATTTTATCGTCACTTCCGGAGCCATCGAAATACTTCCGGTTTCAAATCTCAATATTTATTGCACTTTAAAGGAGTTCATTATATTCTGAGCTGTCTTTAGATGGATCATTATTTATTTTTTTAAAAAGATCGTACTCGTTGCTCGGCTCACAGGCTTTTGGAATAATTTGAAGCTTTTTTTTTTCGTAATTTTCGATCGTCTAGAAGAAAAAAAACAGACGAGCCTTGTAGGCTCGATATTTTTTTTTTTTTTGTACTTTTTTTTGAGAATCTTAATTAATCGCACTCGATCATTTTGCGGAACTGAGTTCTCGGCTTCTTCAGCAGACAAGTAAGCGGATATATTTCATTATATTCGGAGCACTTTTTAAATGATTAATTATTTATTTTTTTCAAGAGATCGTACTCGTTGCTCGGCTCGCAGGCTTTTGGGATAATTTTGGTTATTTTTTTGTTTCCGGGTAATTTTCGATTGTTTAGAAAACAAAACAGATGGGCCGTGGAGGCTCGATATTTTTGTTTTTTTTTGTACTTTTGTTTTGAGAATCTTGATTAGTCTTACTCGATCATTTTGCAGAACTGGGATCTCGGCTCCTGGAGATCAGCTCAGAACGATATTCTCAGCAGCAGACAAGTAACCGGATATCTAGAAATCTCTTTATTACAATAGACGAGCACGTTTTCGTGTAAATTGTTTATTTATCAGATTCGAGCACGCGAAAGGCTGTGACGGAAGTCATTGTGATTCTGAGTTTTCTACGAGTACACACTACGCACTTTTACATTGTGTAGTGTGTGCTGCGGTTGCCCAGCTCGGCGTTTTTCTTGAAAGATTTTGTTGAATGAAGCTCTGGATTTTCACTTCCGTCTAGCATTTTACTATATTTTTTTAATTTTTTTTAAATTGTTTTTTCAACTTTTTATTTCTTGCTCTATACTTTCGCGCTTGGTCGATCTACCGAATCACTTTCGTTTCGTATTTCTTCTCCTCACAACGATCTGTTGGAAAGAGCAAGATGATTTTTCTCCAGATTACAAAAAAGCGAAAGGGGTTACGAATTTTATTTTTATTTTTCAGCATTCGCGTTACAAATTTCTCGACAGCTTTTTCATAACAAAACCAAAGAAAAATATTACTCCAATAAGTTCCATCGCTGCGTGGAGCTCGCGAAACGATAAATTCTCTTGATTGGACCCACAAAAGTAAAGATTACAAAAAGAAACGAAGAAGGAATAAGAAATAAAAAAATAAAAAATAAGATTATATTTTTTTTATTTAAAAACGATTTTTAAAAAATAGCAAAGAAAAATTTGTGCATTTTGATAATTTTGCTACTGAAAAAGTAAAAGGAGTCGACAAACTTTTCTGGAAAAGATCGAGAGACAGTGAAAAATGCTGATGTGCATCTAATTTTACGCACCGGCTATATTCGTCGGTGAGGAAATAAAGAAAGAGGAAACGACACGTGATCGGAGCAGAAGATTCGTGGAGGAAGAAAAATTCGAATGAAGCAATGTGAAAGTTCACATTTGCATTTTTCTGATATTGCTTTCATCTTGTTGTTTCATCGTTCATTCGAACACTTCAAAAATTCACGGTATGTAGTGTGCGAGAGATCTAGCTCAACCGATCGAACTTGCATCCATCGATTTTGCTCAATTTTTGATAAAAATTCAGTCTTTTTTTTTATTATCGGAAATTTGGATAGCCCCGTGACATTTTTATCTTTGATTGAGAAGCGGATTGAGAATAAACAGAGAACGAAAGAAAAAGGGACGCTCCAGAGCACGGGAACGATAAAGACAATATTACAGTTCGCGATACGAAGAAGCAAACGTCTGTTGACTTCTTGATCGATCGAAAGTGCAGGGTCGTGTGCTGCAAAGAATCTTGAGATTATCTTTGTAAAACCTTTCGCTGCTTTTACCTGGATCACTTGGCCCAGGCCTCGGATAATGACACGCTCAATAATTTAATGGTTTAATGATACGGCGTGGATTGGTACGTCTCCGTAGATCTAAACATAGTTGACGTATGCTCGTAGATCAATTTGCAGCAATTGAGTGGATTTGATTGTTTTGTCTGAAAGATTTCTGGTCTTTTTCGCCCCTGGACGTTTCCCACCGACGGAGTCACTGTGACTTGAGATTTTTAGATGAAACTTTGAGATCGTAGGCATGGCACAATTCATAACAAATAGGATCCCGTCAAATCTTGAGTTGCTTCGAATTAATCGAAATTTTTGCATCGCGATGTTACTTGATAAAAAATCGACGTGTTTTTTTCACCGACGCCCGTTTTCGCGGTTGATTTTTCATGAAAATTTTCCACGTGGCACCTGAGCCAGGAAATAATCGAAGTTTCCAAGAATCTGGCGAAACCTCGAGTTGGATTTTACTCAGACACCATAATCCTCACGATCTATGGGGGTTTTTTTTTCTCGTCAGTTTATGGTTTTTCCATTTTTTTTCTCGTTTCTCTGCGGCTTTCTGTTTTCTATGGTAGTTTTTCTTTTTCTTTTTTCTTGACGTCGCTATCGAATTGTTTCCTGAGTAGCTTGACATCGCGGTAACAACATGAGCTCCGAGCTATTTTAAAATTGTAATCGGAACGCCGTCCCTGAACGACATAATCGAGTAGCGAATAAACAGACGAGATTCTTATATGGCGGTCTTTGCCCTAGAGCGATCTTCGTATGACGCGGTTGAGGAGGAAGTAATTTAAATGGATCTAGTATAAGCGACACGTCTGTTTGTTCGTTAGCGCTCATTTTTATCGTTCGCAAAAGTCATTTGTTGTCTGGCGACTGAATACTCTAGGTGGAGAGAGAGAGAGGAATTTGGAACGACGTGTCATTCCGAGCAAGTGGTAAATTTGCTTGAATCCGTGCCGGAAAGCTGCAAAGAACGAGGCAGAGAATCGATCTCTGTTCGTCGAGATTGGCAGCCACAAGGAATCACGTACTTCCTGCTCAGGCTTTTCTCTCTCTCTCTCTCTCTCTCTCTTTCCTATAATCATCCCTTTTACTTTCTTTTTTCTCCGTTTTAATTCTCCACCGCTGTAAAATGGACTTGGAGAAAAAAGATAAAAATAATAGAAAGCGGATGAAACTTAGGCACGCGGCGGTAGAAAACAGCCCAATTTGTAAGGAGCAACGTGTATGTTTTTTCGTCTGCATAGCTGCGCCGGCACGTTCCGTGCACTGAGAAGTAAATTTTTTTTGAAAAAGATCGATATTCTGTTGGATACGTTCAGCTAAACGTTTTTTTGGAAAAATCATAAAAAATTTGTCATTGCAGCGCGAAATATTGAAGAAAGTCTCTTCGGAAAATAAATTTTTGTCCTCTCACTCGTAAATTTTGTTGACAGTTTCGTTATGTATGAGAAATATTGTCGAAAATTTCGAAATTATAAAAAAATATGCAGTTCACCGTTTTCAACAAAATATCGACGTTTTTTGACAAAATTTAATTTTCAATGTGCAAATAATACAAAAAAAGAGAATCACTGTCTTTGAGAGACTCGAAAAATTCGACGGCTCTGAGTCATCGGTATGGAGAATCTTGAGATCTTCAGGAAGCTCCACCGATTGCCCATTAATATCGTTAACGAGACACTCAAATGATGCTGCATGGTTAAGCTCCATGCATCCAAGTGCAGACATGCAAAAGTCAGCTTTTATAAATATTCTCCTCATGTCACACAATCTTCTCAACGGAGAATCATCTCCCGTTGAAAACATGCCTCGTGGGCCACAGGAAAGATTTCTCGGACAATCGGCTGCCGCGATCTTTTGCGTACAGTCGCAGCTGCCATGAGATTCGTGACCCACACATTTCAATAATTCAGCAGCCACTAATCGTGATCGATTGCTTCGATCTCCCGTGTCGAGGGCATAATTATTTTCTTTGTTGCAAAATTGTCAGCGTGGGGAAGAATCAATTTTCGAATGTATCCCGACGCCTGATGCGAAGGATCGCGCGATATTATCGAAAAATTGTATGCAGAAAGATTCGCGATGGTTTGTTCGCGAAACTACCGCAGAGAGTAATTTTTATGATGAGTCATAATTACAAATAGAATTATTAGGCAGTTTACGGAACACAGTTCGTGATTAGTTTGCCAATCCGATTTCTCCGGTCTGACAGTAGGCTCGGGTTATGCACTGACGATTACTGCTCCGGGCAAAAACTAGGAAATAGTTTTACACGCTGCGTACAATAATCGCAACAACCACCGATTATTATTCCAGGCTTGCACAAATATATTTTATAAATGAACCAAGAATATGAATTTACGAGGATCTTTAGATACGTAACGCTAATGTCTTGAACTCATTTGAGGATATTCCGAACGAGCGGGTCAAAATGGTTGGAGGATTCCTCGTTGCTGTTTTTTCTGCTCAGGTTGGCTACGTATGAGAAAACGATAAGAATTTAATGAAATTCCGTGATAATATTCTTTAGCATCGCATACGATCGTATTTGATGGCAATTTGATTTTGAAGAATTGAATTTAATTTAGTATTTATTTATTTTTTAATTTTGTTAAAATTTTTTACCGTTTTATTTATTCATTTTTATTTTATCCATTTATTAAGTTCTGGGAATGTTATGATTTGCTTTCTTCATTTTTATTTCGTTTGTTTATTCATATTTTGAAATTATTATTTATTTATCTATTGTATTAACTTACATTAAATTGAATGAAAATTTAAATTCAAATTCAACTTAATGTAAATTAATACAATTCAAAAAAAATCGATTTCAATAAAAAAAATTCAAATTAAATTTATTTTAAATGTATTAAAATTTTCATTTTCCATTCAAATTCGAATTTAAATGTAATTTTCAATTAAAATTGACCAAGATTTATCAAATTCAAATGATTTGGAATTTTCTCATGAAATTTTCCTCCAAAATTCTTGTCTTCATTATTTCGAACCGAAGAATGGAGCATTTTCATGCGATGCGACAAACGAATGGGAAAAATAGTCGGGAGCTCATTTGTTCGGAGCGAAAGGATGGTGTGAAAAATGTTGACATATCGAGTGACCCATAACCTCGATGCTTAATCTTAATTCCGCTGTCAATCTTGGCATGGAAACCTGAGAATATTGAGATACGGTGTGGAGGATGATCGTGGGAGTTATATTAGAATCCGCTCGACGCGGAGCACCAACCACACCTTACACAATATATTACCACACTCGAAGAGATTTCCGAACATATCTTTGGTCTTTGGTTATCGGCTTTTCCATAACCTCTTGGTCCTCGTTCCTTGTGAACATGTCATGATCGTGGTTTTATCTTTTCTAACAAAACAAGAGAGTGAAAGCTCTCGTGGAAAAGTGTCGATCTTCCATGGCAAACTGTTCAAGAGCAAAAGATCAAACTTTCGTTTGACACGAGCTCCATGTATTCGCATGTATATAAAACGTAAATATACATAAACATCCTCGTACATAAATGCATGTTTATAGATATTCATATACATATATATATATATATAGGATCACACATTACGAGTAAAAACCGAAACTCAATCGGGAATCCAACTTTCTCTCGAAGGGAAGAAGCAACTCTTTGCAGCCGCTTGCCTTTGCCCAGCACTCTGTGCGCTTAATATTTTCTTTTAATACCTCGACGCTCGTAAAATACGTCGCCAGATATATTCGTCCGACTTGCCCTCGGCTCCTCTCACTTATGTATACCAGATATGTGCACGCTACAACCCATTCAATACGTAACCGAATAAACAGCCGCTTGTACCTGCAAGAATTTTAACTACCCGACAAACCACATAATCAAACGCCTCGAATTAGCGGTTTTTAGTCATTATCATTCTTAATATGGAAGAGGAATCCTATGAAGCGATAGAGGATATACAAACGCACTGCAAACAGAATATATATTTATTAATTAAGGTGGTACTCTCGCCGAATTCTTTTTCAGAATCTAAAAAAAATTTAACTGTTTTTTTTTTTTTTTTATGGGAATTTTTTATCATTTTTAATGGTTCCACGAATTTTCGTCTTTTATTTCTGTAACGAGCTGCTGCGCACGTCGTCGGTTCAATTTTTCAGGTCGGAGTGCAAAGAACCGCGACTCAACAATTCTCGTTGATGTTGCATAGAATTTTAAAAAGTGTCGTGGCTTAAAAATGGTATTTTATTTAAATAATTATTTTTTTTGAAGACCTTAAAGTTTTTTGAGTTTCCGAATTTTTTTAGAGCTCGTGAACTATTAATTTAATGATTGTGAACTATTGTTGAACGCGTGTGTATCGAAATAGTCATTTCCTGTAAGTGTATACGTCGAAGATTGAATGCTATGCGTCTGACCCAGATCGGAACTGACCACTGGCCGCGATGATTGATTGCCTACGCTCGGTGCTTCTTACGTTTGAGATCGTTGGCCTTGACAATGTGGCCACGAGGACTGGACGCTTATTTCTTTCTCTCGGTCGACGAGCTATCGTGGTCTCGGTTGCTTGCGGCGTGCATCGCACGTCAAAGGCCGCGGAGGTAGGCGTTCTGCATTGGCTATAGACATATATAACACGCGATGCGCTTGCTCGATCCTCGAAAAAACGATCCCGGGTTGAACGAGCCGGGAGTTCGTTGGCACTTTCTCGAGGGCATTTCGCGGTGGGAATCTTGGACGACGACAGAATGCACATCAATTCGAAAACTCGTTATTCAGGTCCACTCCCAAAATTCTTTTCCGAATTCTATTTTTGGAATGAGAAGATCGAAAGAGGAAGGTGACGAAACAATGTACACTGAAAAGGAAATTTTGTTGGAAAAGATCGATATTTCGTTGGATACGTTCGACTAAACGTTTTTTTTTTTTAAATCACAAAAATTTTGTCATTGCAACGTAAAATATTGAATAAAGTTTCTTCCAAAGTAAATTTTTGACATCCCAATTGTAAATTTTGCTGACAGTTTCGTTATAAATGAAAAATATTCTCAAAATAAGGGAAATTTTTAAATTATTTAAAACTATTTGGTTCTCCATTTCCAACAAAATACCGACGTTTTTTGACGAAATTTTATTTGCAGTCAAGATAACCAGAAAAACCAGGATTCATTGAAAAGAAAATTTGGTTGGAAAAGATCGAAATTTATTTTGATACGTTCGACTAAACGTTTTTCTGAAAAATCACAAAAATTTTGTCATTCCAGCAAGAAATATTGAAGCGAGTTTCTCCGAACGTAATTTTTCGTCATCCCAATCGTAAACTTTGCTGAGAGTTTCGTTACAAATTTAAAAAATTGTCAAAATAACGAATATTTTGAAATTATCGAAAAATATTTAGTTCATCGTTTTCAACAAAATTGCGATGTTTGTTGACTGAATTTCATTTTCACTGTATGAGGAAACATATGGGAACTGTGTAGCCTACGAACTTTATTATGCATTTTTATTCGCGCAACTGTAATGACCGATTAATCGTTTTTCTTTCTGCATGGCTCTGCGTTTGACTCATTCGATTTCTCTTTTACAATTACTGTATTTCTATCCTATTTCTGAACCGCTCGAATCTCTGTTTTCTTCAGCATCAATTATCATTGTGAGTACCCGCTATTAGCTATTCATTATCATCAAATTAATCAAACTCGTCGACGCACTTGGATAAATTCACTAGAAAATATTGTATTAATGACCAGACCATCCGCAGCTTTCATAAAGCAACGAGAGCGAAACGTCGTATTCTTGCTTAATCGAATCGACTCATTAATATCAATCCAACATTTCCATCTGCTCTACTCTGTGTTCTTCATTCACGAGATGCTAATATCGTTCGTTGCATTAATCCACATTACCTCGAGTAAAGCAACATTGCATCTGGTAAATAGAGCTCGTCGGAAAAAAACGGTATTTTGTGGAATTGCATTACGACATCGAATTCGATAGTCATGGTGCACTAAAATATTATATTTGTGAGGTCGATCCTGGTGGATACAGACAAAGAGAAATTCGGATGTTTCTTCCCGACGTGAAAATAAAATTTAGTTGTAAAAGATCGATGATTTGTTCGATACGATCGATTAAATTTTTTTTTCGAAAAATCACGAAAAATTTCTCACTGCAGCAAGAAATATTGAAGGAAGTTTCTTCGGAAAGTGAATTTTTGTCATCCCAATCGTAAATTTTGCCGAAAGTTTCGTAAGAAAAAAAAAATATATTGTCAAAATAACGAAGATTTTGAAATAAATAAAAAAATATTGATTTCATCGTTTTCAACAAAATACCGAATTTTTTGGACAAAATTTCATTTTCAGTGAGGGTAATCAAAACAACCAGGGAATTCCTATTAATCATTTTTACTCCTGGGAATTTCAACATAATTCAATTCCGGACGACAGTCAAGCGAAAACCTCAGGGTCCAGAGGGTACCAGGACTCGATGTATCTTTCTTTGCACGTATTACTTTCTCCTGAATCGTGAGCCTCTCGCGCATGACTTCCGGGTGAGAGAAAAAGATGTTGGGAGTTGCAGAATTCGTTTACACGCGGCGTAGTCAACGGTCGAGTGCTTGGGATGCTCCATCCATGACTGGATAGTGGAGGAAACTAGAAGGAACTTCATTTTTCGGGTCTTTTCGTCTATCAACGACTCCGCAGCCCGACAGTGATCGACAGAGTTTTTAAGGTCGACGGTTATCATCGAATTCGATCCCTCAAAATCATTTTCGACAAAACTACATCCACGCATCCCCTGGGCATTCGAGAAAACCCCGATTATTCATCATTGCACGAATTCGAGTTCGTTATGGAAAGAAGAAATTGTAATTAGGTTGAATAATTATTCACCAGCCTGGGAATTCATAGTAAACCAATCAATACGGCAGTCCGTTAATTATTCCGTTATTAACGCGTAGACACCAGACTGGTGCAAATTTGCACGAAAATTTGAGGTGTAACAGGTTTTCAAAATTCCTTTCTTCAATTTGGCCATTTTTCGAGACTAAAATTTCATTTTTCAGTTTTCAAAATCATTGCAATCGATTACTCGGAATATTTTACCCCTAAAAAGTATGGTTTCAAGATTAATTTCATGGATTCATCGAAGAGATGCAAAGTCTTGAAAAGTCGAGGTGCAAATTTCGCCAGTGTGGTGAGTGAGTGACCTCAAAGGGAGTGTGGTATCTTCGGGTGTCTATTAATCCCCAGTCCTTGGACAATGCCAAAAGAGTTAAGTCTCTGCGGAAATCATGACTCCAGGATATACAGATAACTCGCTTATCTCTCGAGAGGTTGATCGGTCAATGATTCACTTTTAGTCGTGAGAACTAAGTGCAACTTGCCATTAACCGATAATCCGAATATATCGTACGTGCGTCGTAATCGAACTGCAAGGCCGTAGCATCCTTGTTTTCGTTTCGTTGCTTCACTATATATGTTTAATATCACAAAGTATATTAAATATACGTGAGAAGGTGGGACGCGGGAAGATGTGGCGGGATCTGGAACACGAAGAACTGGAATGACGAGTAATGATCGGTGCAAGGACGAGACGATCATTAACGTTCTCTGAGATTCAATTAGACGCTCGAGTGCTCGTTTCTATTCATCTCTTCGTTCCTACCATTTATTTATGTTTATCTCTCGCTTTTGTTATTGCACATGCCAAATATCCATCAGTCATAACACAGAAGGGAGTCATTGTATAGAAATCAGAACAGGCATAAAATAACGACGATCTCTACAAAGAGCATAGGCCGCTAATGAAAGAAACGACATGATGTTTGCCTAGGAACTTATTTCACGGTTCGGTTTTATTTAATAATTACATAATCACATGTAAACGTTTCTACATTCATCTGCATGGTTGTTGCAACTGCAACCTTGTGCAACGCGCTCACACCGTTTACATACTCTCGTATTATTTCTCAGCGTACCAAAGAATATAACTCGGCTCGATTAATGTTTTCAATTGTACGAGCCACTACTTTTTCTTTCTTAATAGTCGATAATCATGCATTTGTTAACGAATGTAGTCGCAGTCCGAATGCATCGAGACTGAACAGTCGAACGAACTCTTGGGGTTGAATAATTCAGCCACCGGCTTACGCGCTTGAGAGGGAAACCGCAACGACCAAGACATTTATGTGGAGAAAATAATAATCTCTGGACAATTGTGCTCTATATTTTCTGGTCATTTGAGGTTCAATTAAATGGACGTGTTGAAGTCGCGCAGTGAGAAGAAAATTTTGTTGGAAAAGATCGATATTTTGTTGGATACGTTCGAATAAATGTTTTTTTTTTAATAATCACAAAAATGTTGTCATTGCAGCAAGAAAGATTGAGGAAAGTTTCTTCGAAAGTGAATATTTGTGTTCTCAATCTTTAATTCTGCTGACATTTTCGTACAATTTTTTGAAATATTGTCGGGATAACAAAAACTTTGAAATCACCAAAAAATATTTAGGTCTCCGTTTTCAACAAAATACCGACGTTTTTTTCAGTAAATTTTATTTTCAGTGTTTCATTCCAATCCGTTTCGTGCACTGAGAAGAAAAATTTGTTGAAACAGATCGATATTTAGTTGGATACGTTCGACTAAACGTTTTTTTTTTTCGAAAATAACAAAAAATTGTCATTGCAACGTAAAATATTGAAGAAAGTTTCTTTCAAAGGTAAATTTTCGTCATCCCAACCGTTAATTTTGCCTACAGTTTCGTTATGAATGAAAAATATTCTCAAAATACCAAAAATTCTAAGATTATCAACAAATAATTAGTTCACCGTTTTCAAAAAAATATCCACATTTCTTGGCAAAATTTCATTTCCAGTGCATGATTGATGTTCATCCTCCGGAGAGACGTTGCCAGTGGAAAGTAAATTTGACTGCGTAAGAAAACGCCGAACATATAAAAAATGGAGTGCAGCCCTTTGCGGGAAAATGACTCGATGCGCTTGTGAATGTTTTGTTGGACGAAGCGTCGGTTTGCCTGAGCGAATCCAACTGATTTATGGCGCGTTACAAAAGACACTAAAAAATACCATGACTGCCAAAATGAGGACAGGAGCAAGGACTATTTTGTAACCCACGACGTGTGATTGGCATTAATAAATCAGAAAGGTTCTCGGGAAGAAAAGAAAAAAGCTTGTGGGAGTCGATACATTGTTTCCGATTTGAACTTTAATCCGAAGATAAAAGTTGGTAGACTTGTCGCAACTGCATCCGTAGATTTTCGATGCGTAGGTTTTTATGCTCATTGTTAGATTTCCATTGCGCGTGAGTCGTCTCGAAATATCCTCGTCGCGAGAGAGAGAGAGAGAGTTCGCAGCCAGTACACGTGAATGACGTCAAGGGAGGTTGTTATCCATCACGTGAACGCGTGTACTGCGACCTAAAGAACGCGCTGACTCGTGAGCCTTGGCACGCATATCCGAACGGTACTCGTGCTGTCATGTTCAAAGCCTCCCATTACAATTCTCCATATCACTTTATAGCTTAGCGCTGGCGCACACACCAATCGCGATATCTATTGCAAACGTGTTCTAGAGAAAAGGATGATAATGTATGCGAAGCAATGATCGTTGCTGTGGCTACTGAGATCCGCCCACGCGCTACCGGCATTAAAACTCAATTTAATAATGAAAATTCATTAAAAAAATTTAAAATAGAAGAGTTTCATGGGATGATAATTGCCAAAGGCAGGGCGAGCCTTTGAGAGTCTGTCCGTAGGATTGTCGAACAAGCAGGTTCCCCGTCGAGTCGATTTGAAAATGAATGAGAGATCGAAAACGATGGGATCGGACGGTGGAATTTATGGAATTGCGTCAAAGTAACGTGCGATCTTAATGAAATTCTTTTACGAGGTAACAAATAATTTCAACACTAACTCGATTTTTTTTTCACAATAAATTCACGTGAAATTGTTTATTTGACTCTGGATCGTTATAAAATATTTATAGCGCCGGTAATAATGACATTTGTAAAAAAATATTACTCTGGGTCGCCGTAATATTTCAACGCAAGAGGCGGAGAACGATCGGCGCGCGTTTATCTCTCGACCGTAATCGGAGGATCTCGAAAAAAAAAAGAAATGAAATTGTTCACATTTTTGAATGCTCTCTCGAATGCCCGAGGGTTTAAAAAGCGAATATTAAGTTCAATACAAATAAATGATAAATCAATTCGCTCGATATTTCTTCTCTGCACGTTGTTGTTCAATTTAAATTCAATTTAATCGAATAAAATAAATCATCGTCGTTCCATAATTTCTGGCGGTTTTCTTCTCTATTATTCGTGGCATTCGCGTGCAGTGCGAAACTTTCGTCTCTCGGGATGCATCAGTGATACTTCTGGTGCTCGCTCGTATATAAATATACGAAAACGATGCAACCGAGCGGCTCGACGCTCCAAACACACACTCACAAACCCCCACGTCTCTATAGAACGAACCCGGTTGGCGCATCGTGAAAATTAATGCACTTTCACATCGTCGTCCGCGTACTCGCCCAAGAGCTTCCCGTCCCGGATAGAAAGTATATAATTGCGCAAAACAATCGCATATGGTTAACCCAGCAATAAAGTTTTAACACTTGCCACGCGTCAACGCTATCTGCTTAACATTCTTAATAGATTTACGATTCCTTACGTGCCACTTTTTATTTTATGTATCCCAACTAATTGTATTAATTCCAACAAGCCATCCAGGCGTGCGAAAATACTTAAGTAATCAAATCCAAAAACTGATAACGATATTTCGGAAAATATTTATAGAGAAAAAATTTCTTAAAAATCATTTTAAAAAAATTGGTTGGCCTGGTCGATCGAAATTTGAAGCTTTTTCAGAAAATTTGAATTCTCCGTGCAAAATGCTCGATCAAAAGGAAAAAACAACGATACATGGAAAACAATGATTGGTAGAAAATCTTCTGAATGGTTTTCCCTTTCGTCGTGAGACTAATTGAAAAAGGAAAAAAGAAAAATCTTGTTTTCGTATCGTCGATTAATACAGAAGAATGGAGAAAGCGTATGGGGCGAGGGGAGGGGGTGATAACCGTAATCAAACGGGGTTGATGGAAAATACATGGACGGAAAAATTGTTGGCAAAAAATGTCGATATTTTGGTGAAAAGGATGAACTAAATATTTTTAAATAATTTCAAAATTTTCGTTATTTTGACAATATTTTTCATTCATAACGAAACAGTCAACAATATTTACGATGGAGGAGACAAAAATCGACTTTCCGAAGAGACTTTCTTCAATATCTCGCGCTACAATGCCAAAATTTCTGTGATTTTTCCAAAAAAACGTTTAGTCGAACGTATCCAACAGAATATCGATCTTTTTCGAAAAAAAAATTTTGTTCAATGTATAAACAGTGAATTTGGGTCATTGCGGCAAAAAGGACGCGACATGTGAACGCGTTTCGAGAGCACCAACGACTTTCATTCTTCTATGGGAGAGAAGATCAGCTGTTGGAGGAAAAAAATGGAAAGAGTCAACGTAGGCAAAGATTCGAATCTGATCTCATTAGCGCTTTCGTTCAAGCTGAGACTCTCGCGCCATTCGGACACTAACAGCATCGCAGTGGCTCGCTCAGGAGCTAGGGAGATTCGATCGAGAGATAAAGCTCTCGATAAGGCGATTCGTGGATCACGAATGTTCCGGTTTGCTCAGCGACCATTGGCACAATTAATAAGGGCGGAATTGACCGTGTCGTCCATGTGGGAAACTCCGCGAAGTTACGACTCTCTGATTTTTATATACACAGCGATCTCCAAGTCCATTCGAACCAGACCGTGACTCATTTGCACTTATTTTCCATCAAGTTTTCGTATAACTGTTTGGAATTTAAATTAACTGTCCGGGACATTATATAGTTGGCGGTTTAATTAATGCTCCGCAGTCGATCACGATGTGGACGTGCGATGCAGACAAACTGCTTCAGAATCGGAACAACATTCGCATATGGCATTTCAAGGCCAAGGTGGATTCTTGGCTTTTTCCGCGCTCTCCATCTCTCTTTTTATACTCGCAGACGTTTCGATCAGTTGGGTGTTTGAGGGAGACAGCTGGTCGCTAATCTTTGTTCCCTTTTTGGTCGAAGAATGAGCGACGAGAGTTTTATCATCGTGTGCATTTGTAGAAATGAAATTTCAACGAATAGACACGATGATTTTCTCACCTTCGATCTACGAGCTCGAATGCCAATTATGATCGAAATCTCGTTTGAAAAATTTTTCAAGTTTTACTACTCCCAACGTCACTCTCGAGCTCCCCTCCCCGCGCAACCTCCTCCGCGTACGCTTGCCGGAATTACTTTCCCACATGCACCGAGAGGCGAGACTCCAGTTAATTTATTCTGTTCTACAGTGTTGCGGGTGCACGCGGCCAGCCAAACAGCTGAGCCAGCACATTAGCGAATGTGGCCAATTGGAATAAAAGAATTCAACAAAACGCTCGAACGCGTGGCCGTGGAAAAATATGGGGGATTGAATAAGTGCATATCCCCCCATGTAAGGAAGGGGCTGAAGCAGAAATTGATGTTGTGCTTCCTGATTGATGCACAACTTTCATTCTTCCTTATATACTTATATACATTGTACATAGAAATGTATATATTTATTACAGCGCCTGCGGTTTCTTTATGATCCGAAAAGACTTCCTCGTAAACACCGCTATTTGCGGCATCTAAAATAACTCTTTAGCCGTTTGTCCATTGTGTTGACTGTCCATGCAAACGGTGTTGAGTACGAAAATAATTTTTTTTCGACGCAAATAACCCATAAAACGTCAATTAATTCGAGAACTTTGGGAAAAAGGATTTATT
The DNA here is from genome assembly GCA_030522525.1 of Campopleginae sp. 14b. Taxonomy (NCBI): domain Eukaryota; kingdom Metazoa; phylum Arthropoda; class Insecta; order Hymenoptera; family Ichneumonidae; species Campopleginae sp. 14b. Next base: position 176,722 of record JAPYYS010000411.1, read on the forward strand.
GAAAAGTAATGAAACCGTGTGTTCAGAAAACGTTTCTTTGAATTAAATGATTATTTATTGAATCCCGAGAAACATTTTTTTCCAAATAACGACGTTTATTTTTAATAAATATAAAATTTCATTTAAATAAATATGTTGATTAAAATAAATGACATATTTATTACCTCCAAATAAAATGTCTATTTATTTTGAATAATTACGAAGGTTTATATATTGAATAAATGAAATTATTATTAATAAATGAATGTCTATTAGGTCGGTATTTAAATTGATAAATTTCTATTAGTTGAATAAATTTTTATTGATTATTAATAAATCTTTTTTCTGGGTGTACGATAACAGGTCCATCCACCTCGTGGATGACTCTTTTACCATGGAGCGTATGCCTCGTCATGATTCTCGTGCTTTTCATGAAAAAATTTCAATTGATTTTCATTCAATTTGATTTTCTATGATATTTCGTTGTTTGGAAAAGTTTCGTTTCGAAAATCTCTCTGCAATGTCGTTTTTATGTTTTTTATACGTTTACAAAACTAAAGATATGTGTAGTTTTGGCTCAATCTACTTGAGTGCGGAATGCTCCATAACCAAAATGTCTTATGCAAACAATTTCGGTTGAGGAGGCAGGCCAAGACTTTTGGGGAAAGTTTTAATCATCATTTTAATTGCGAACATTGCACGTATCCCAGCAATAAAAGTCTAAGTAGAAATGCGTTTTTTTAATTTCCAAACCAAATGGAGATGCGATTTCGAGTCGTTGGCTCATGCGATCACGTTTAAATCTGCTCCTGGTCCTCCTTGACGCTCCTCCCCCTCACGCTCGTACAAAACTCACTTTATCGCGTCGTCCAACTGGTTTTGAGGATGAGCAAAATGTTCCCGTGTATCCGCCGACAAATTTATAACAAGCGATAGAAAAAAAGGAAAAGAGAACGAGGGAGAGAGAGAGTGAGAGAGAGAGAGAGAAAAAAAATGTTAGTGAAAGATATTCCGGTCCAGTTGGATCCGGAGAAAGTAGCCTCTGCTTTGTTCGTTCAAAGCTTCGCGTACGTGTGTGTACGATCCAAGACAAGTGTAGGTATGGTTGTATGTTGGAAGCTAATGACTTGGAGATTCCTGATGTCGGGATGACGTCTCATCGGAATCGCGAAACACCCTCGGGACACGATAATCTTTTTCTCACGATCAAAATCGTTTAACAATCATAGACTCGATCTTTGAGGTCGCGGTGCTACTATCACGCTCGAGTATAGATATCGATGAGTCGTCAAGTTCATTGAATCCATTATAATAACGTTTGACTATTCTAAAGCCGTCTCTCAACGTCTCCGTTACAACACGATCATTACTTTTCCTTTTAATTTCTTTTCACACATATTCGTCGCCGTCAGTCATCCATTATTTCTCCGCGATCTTTCGGATCCTTCAACTGTCCGCCCTGGTGGCTTAGCCAACAGGAGAGAGTGTTTTTTGGTCGCGAAAATAATTCTGACTCGTGTCACCCAAAGGTTATCCGTCTCGATCCCTTCTTCGCGGGCATTCCTCAGAAATAATGACATCGAAGATCTCGGGAGCTTGATCTCTCTGTAGACAACGAATTATTGGCGAGAGGCTGTCGCCCAGGGATTCGCTCAATGAATATTCCGTCGGGCGGATGTGCAGGGAACTTTGCTGGCTCATTTATAAAAGGATCGGAAATAAAAACCTGTTGAAAATATTTCTTACAGCGTCGAACGCAAATCGCGTGTCGATCTCCGGTTAGGAACTTTCTGACGCCAACTTTTTTTTCACTAGACGTGCTAAGGCGTGTGGGAGGTCGAGGAATCCCATGAAACCCACTCTCGTTTCTATTGTCCATTGTTTTTTCCCATCGAGTCCGATCTCCATGCCATAAAGAGTGAACGTTGAAAAGTGCGAATACGTTGACGATCGGTAAACCCATTTTCGCCACAGCACACCGAAAAGCAATCGCTTGTGACTTTTTAATGCATCGCGCCCACGGATTTTCGTCGATATTGACATCAAAATACGATCCGATTTTTCGAAAAAATATTTAAAATACAGTCACTGAAATTTTTGGCCAGAAAATTCGACGATCCTCCGAATAATCGTCCGTAAACACGTGACACGACACGTATATGTATAGGAGTGTGTGCAGTGTGCTTATAAGATTTACTACGAAGTCTCGAGAACGGCGAGACTCCCGTGAGCCCGATCCTTGGCCGGAGGCACATTTCCTAAAGTGTCAGTTGCAAATGTCCATGGATTTCGAAAGTGAGTTCGAAGAAAATGTATGGATCCGCAAAACATGGTGAAAGGGTGCGCTCAGGCCCTATGAGCTTTGCCAAGATCGTCCCTTATTTAGCGCTGCGGGATTTAGAAATTGTTAAGCCTCACCGGATGGATGTAAAACGTACGATCGCAAATCATTTTGTGCAAAAGATTTTTCAATCCGCCTCTCTTTACATCTCTCTGGTTTTGCTCGCTCTTCCTCACTCCCGGGGTAAACTTGGCGCTCGGTGAATGTCTCGAGTGGTCATTTATTTAATCTCTCATGACCCACTCTTTCTCCCATAAAGATATATTAAGGCGATGAGTATGTTTTCGATGCAGAATCCAGCGGGTAATGGCGAACAGTTATTTAATAAGAAAATCGACATGGCGAGGGATATTTTGTGCTGAGAAAAGCTCTGCTCGTTGAACGTCGACGATGAAATTGAAAAAAAAACAAAAAACGTTGGCTACGTGCAGGCATTATGGTTTTTTCTTGCTCGTTAAAGTTTTACTGCATTTTACACCTTCTTTCCATTTTTGCTCCATCTCTCGCGGTGTGTTTACTTTTTCCGAGAAGCTGTCGCTCCACTCACTCGCCGCGCACGGACTCTAAATTTTAAGTAATTGCTTTTATGAACTTTCCCCCTATTGCGGACGTAAATTGAGAATCACGTGTAGTTGCGTTCGCTGCTACGTTTACACGCGGAACACGAAACCCACTAATAATAATAACGTCGTCAAGATTTTTCTCACATTTTATAGACCCCGTTGGAATCGAATTTGGAATCGCGAACGTCGCGTCTCTATTTAAATTACTTTGAGGATTATCCTGTTTTGCTGCAACGACGAAAAGTTCCATTTACCCATTTCCTTAAATCTCATTAGTTTCTACAAATGTACCGTAAGAATGCAGGACCCGATTTACACTGAAAATATAATTTTTTTGGAAAAGATCGATATTTATTTCGATACGGCCGACCAAACGTTTTTTGTTTTTTAAATCACAAAAGTTTAGTCATTGCAGCGCGAAAAAAATGACGAAAATTTTGAAATTATTAAAAAAATATTTAGTTCACCGTATTCAACAAAATATCGACGGCTTTTGACAAAATTTCATTTTTGCAGTGTGACGGGAGTAATTTGGAAATTTCGTGGTACAAGGAGGGTCGGAGTTTCAAATTACGATACTTTGAGTCTAATTTCGAGAAATGAATTTTATTACGAATGTTGTAGTTGAGGAGAAGTAATAAGACGCTGTAAAAATAAAAGTGAGTGATAGGTATTAAATAAAATAATGGAAGCGTAATAGTACTCTGAACGGGAATGAACGTCAGTTACTCAAGAAGCCATTATAAGCTATCACCTGGTCACTTCTCATGGTCCAAACTTGTATCCACCAACGCAAATGGTGCACTGAAAGGAAAATTTTGTCAGAAAACGAGGTTATTTTGTTGATAACGTTGAACTAAATGTTTTTTGATAATTTAAAAAATATCGATATTCTGACAATATTTTTTATTTCTAACGAAACTGTCAACAAAATTTACTATTGGGATGAGAAAAAATTACTTCCCAAAGAAATTTCCTTCAATATTTTTAGTCGCAATGACTGAATTTTTGTGATTTTCAAAAAAATCTTTTAGTCGATCGTGTCGAACAAAATATCGATTTATTTTTCCAAAGAAATGTTCCCTTCATCGTGTTTGGCATAATTAAATGACAATTTTTTTTCACTATTCGATAAGTTCTTCGGGAGAGATAAAAAGACCGTTATTTGTTTCTCGTCCGGATGGCGAGTGCATAATTTAAAAATGTACAAGAGAACTGTCTGCGCGAGGTTGAGCGATCGATTACTCTATTGAGCGTGCCAGGCAGTCAATATATCTTTGGTAATGACAGGAGAATTGCGATAGTGGACTGGGGCGTATCTGCAGAAGGAGGAATCAGAAATGAAGGCTTTTATAGATGCATAGAGACGCGAGGACGACAAGTGGACAGCTTCCTCGTTGGCAGGGCTGCAATACCATATGTCGAGGCTGTTTGCCAAGTTAAATCTCTGAGGCAGTTGTATATCTGTGAAGTTACAATCCGGAGCTCTCGTAAGAGTGGAGGTAATCGCCACTTCAAAGAATTGACCGTTACAAATCACGCTCGGGTTGGGACAGTGAGAGACAGTTGTAAAAGTAACTGCATCGTGTGTATAGATCTATGGATCGCGACATATCGTTGGAAAGAGATGGCGAGTGTCGTGTGCGTGTAGACCAGATGGGGAATGTGCACAACTTGCCATTTTGGTAAAACGAGAGGGTACGAGAGTGCGAGAGCGGCGCTTGAAGATCTCGGGAGGTCGACGCGCCGCGCGCGTACTTTTTAGTTGTCTCAAACTATATTTATCCGTATTATGCACGTAGACGTTACGTTTTCTAGCATTCTGAGCGGCAAAGCCACGCTTCAACGAGATTCTGACATAAGTCCGTTGACACGAGGTGTGAGAGGTGTACGTTACTTCATCGAGCGAGTGTTGTTTCCCGCGCGCGCGTTTACGTTCTCTGTAAAGTTGCGAGCGGGGAGATCGAGGCTTAAAAGGGTCGAGATATGAGGAACCACTGTTGATCGAGAAGCTGGATCCGCGTGCTTCTACCTTATACTTTGCACTGTGACTCTAGTTTTTTCTGTGTTTTTTTCTTCTTTTTCTTCATTTTGTTGCGTTTTTTTTTTTTTTTTACTATTTCCAACTTCTCCGTTGTCTCTTCCCTTTTATCCTCGCTGCTCGGGACTGAGGCTCGCTCGCTCGCACATTTGCTACATCGCTTTCTCGAGAAATCCCGTCTCGAGAGTAAAATTATTGTGGAGAGGAACGTGACAAGAATTAATCGCGTGGCCGCGCGCGTATGTAACTTTGTTCGCAAAGCGTCTCACTCTCAAGCGTCTCTATTTTTCTTCATCTTTCTCGCAACGATTCACTTTACCTGCTCGCTTCTTCCTACTCCTCGTACTAATTGAGCCAGCGCCTCCGTTCCTTTTTATCACTCGCTCTATCTCAACTCCTCGCGTTTCCAACGCACCACAGATTTTAATAAGTTAATTGTGATTGGCGTTACTCAATCGTAACTGAGAACATTCCGCGGAACGGAGACTCCGCCGCTTTGCGCGGCAGCGATCGGCACAAGGGCAAACATAATCGCCGACATATCGTGTCAGCGAATTGGGACACATTACTAAGCTATTAGACAATCCAACGAGCACCAAGAGTGTGGGACTCGCGGCCGGGGGTTCACAGTGCCCGGAGGGTTGGTCAACTTTTTTTTATTCACATTTCTCACTCCGCTAAAGTATGCACAACGTTATTATTGTCAATGCTGTACATTCACTGGAGAAACGAACGAATGTTCAGTTCGTCCTGTCGCTGGGAAAATGTTTGCCCGGATCTGACCTTACGTTCGATCGTTCCGATGCATTTTTCCAACAACTTTGCAACGTTTCTGCAAAGAGAACAGACGCGGAGAACGGTCAAGCGAAAAAATACCTTCAGGGCCTCCGGGCTCGAGAGAAATTCATGTATTTTTCTATTGGCATTAAGAACCAAAAAATATGGTGAAATTTAATAGGGACGATGCATGAGCATGAACTAAACTGAACGAGCCATAAATCCATCTTGTTTACGACAATCTGATCGTTAAATTCCCATTGTTCGTTGTTGATAAGTGTCCGTTATGGTAGCGTCAGTTTCATTGCCCCATGCACCCTCGTTACGCATATAATTAAATCAGAGTTTCCTCTTTCTCTTGCGCACACAGTTTCTTGTACGCGTTTCGCCAACGACCGATTGACGAGGTGCGGTTTTCACCGCCCGGCAGATATTTATTTTCTTTGGATTCTTAGCGATCCTGAGTTTCCACGTTTCATTGGCAAAAAGCGTGAGCAACGGCAGCTATTTATTAGTCAAGGTTGAAAAAGACTCGTGACAATAAAATATGGAGCCGGCAAGTTTGTAGAGCGTTGTTTTCTTCGTCGAAGGGAAATCATAATGTCAGGAACTCGTCCACTCGTTAAAAGGGGCTCACCTTTGCACAGGAATTTCTGAAGATACAACGACCCAGTCAAACTGGTGATAATCTTTCTAGGAGTGGCAAATACTCCGGATCCAATTAGAATTTCTTTTCGTTACGATGAACTGATCAACGATTGTTCGAGAAGTAAAAAGACTTTTCTTTGCCTCTTGTTATTGCGATGCATGTCTTTCAATAACAACATTCTAGTCCGGCAAATAATCCATTTCACGGGGCAGTAAAACAAACTCCATAAATGTTGACGCCGTTAGGAAAATAATTAAAATTGCACTGTCAATATTCCTCGAGATTACGTCTCGTCAAGAAATTTTTTTCTTCGCCTAACCGATGATCAAGGAAACAGGAACTTCCGGACGCATACGGATTTCAAGATCTCGCATTTTTCACGGGATTTGGCTGATCATTTTTTTTTCTCGTCCAATTATACGAAAATCGGATTTTTTCAAGTCGGAGAAACGTCGATTTAACATTTCTGAACACTGAGCATGGAATTTTGGCAAGAAAACCAGGAACATTTTGTTGAAAACGGTGAACTTAATATTTTTTGATAATTTCAAAATTTTCGTAATTTTCACAATATTTTTTGTTCCTAACGAAACTGTTAGCGAAATTTACCATTGGAATGACAAAAATTTACCTTCGGAAAAAATTTTCTCCAATATTTCGAGTTGCAATGGCAAAATTTTTGTGATTGAAAAAAAAAAGTTTGGTCCAACGTAACCAACAAAATATCGATCTTTTCCAACGAAAAAAAAAAAAAAAATCGTGTAACCGTAAAAAATGAGAAATTTTGTTTGGCTCGAATGATTTTTTGGAAAGACGGAATATATATTGAAAGGCCATAGAGTTGAGTAAGGTGAAAAATGGTTTGATCAACAGGTGAAAAGAAAGCAAGTTAAAGCCGGAAGCCGAAGATGTTGCGTAAGCCGAGGGCAATAACGTTGTTGGGTTCGTCCGTTAACTACGACGATGTGAAAGGTGTTTGTCGGATTCTCCACGTTTTTTTTCTTTCTGTTCTATCGTTGAACACCACTCAGAATTTTAGTGCGGATGTTCCTTCGGTAATGATTGAACGTTATGACAAAAAGATGGTGGAAAGAGGAGAAGAAACGGTGTTATAAAAAGTGAGATAGCGAAGCGAGAGATGAGCGGTTTGAGAGTAAGAGCTTGTGTATCGAAATAGCAGAAAGAGTTGCGCAAAGTGCATTCACTGTGCGCTGCTGTGACGCGTGCACGAGTTACGATGCACTCTTGCCTCGCTCGTAACAGAGCGATTACCGTTCAATAAAAAACAGAGATCTTCTTCTGCCAAGTGCCACATAAAAGTATTTGATCATTCGCACTATTAACCCGTAGACACTACACTGGTGAAAACTAGCACCGACGAAAATTTCAAGTGTAACGGATATCCAAAATTTCTTTCTTCAATTTGGCCATTTTTCGACAATGAATTTTTTTTTTTTCGATTTTCCAAACTATTGCAATCGATTACTCAGGATATTTTACCCCTAGAAAGTATGGTTTCAAGATTAATTTCATGCATTCGTCGAGAAAATACGAAGTTTCGAAAATTCGAAGTGCAAATTTGCACCAGTGCGGTGAATGCGTGCCCTGCGGGTTAAATTAATAGTTCACGAGCCCCTAAAAAATCTTCGAACCCCCAAAAACATTGAGTTAATCTTAAAAAAAAAAAAAAAAAATTAAAAGAAAGTTCCATTTTTGAAGCATGACACTTTTTAATATTCGATGCAGTATCAACGAGAATTGATTAGTCGCAGTTTCTTGAACTCCGACCTGAAAAATTGAACCGACGACGTGCGCAGCAGCTCGTTACGAGAATAAAAGACGAAATTTCGTGGAATCATTAAAAATCATGAAAAATTCCTATAAAAAAAAAAAAAAAAAAAAGTTATTTTTCAAGAAATCAGACGACGGAAAATCGTTTTTTCCCATGTTCCGTTTTCTTCGATAAAGTATGAAGAGAAATGATTAATTTTACGAAATGAATTGATCGAAAGCTCAGGACAGAAAATCTGATGGAAGAAAAATAGATTGTTTGATGACGTGCTCAACGATCACCGACGATGCCAATCCTGATTGGCTACGCGAGCGAAACCCATATGACAGAATACACTCGCATACGTCCCGTTAATTATACAAGCAGTTCAAAGACACGGAGAGAATATAAACGTCATAATTGTGTTGATCGTGCTTGACGATATTTACACTTGGCTCTTGCAATTTTTCGCACTTTGCATTCCATTATTTATCGCTCATAAACATTACGTAATTAATTTTTTAGTGTCAACTATTAATAAGCACAACATATCCGTGTTAAATGCTGCCCATTAAAATGCAAGACTCTATTCCTCCGAGTATCGATCTGACTCGTATATCAATATTATCTTTTCGCATATATGATGAAACAATTTGCATGTCAGTGGAAAAGCATAAATAAATGGAAAGTAAAGAAAAAAAAAAAACCCCGTATGTTAGCGTTGGATTTTTGGTCCGAATGATCGCGAAGCGAAAACGTTGTTTTCGGAGTAACTTCGTAAATCACCGCGACTCATAAGCTCAGCATCCTCGATCATTTGATTGGCGTGGACCCCAGACGCACAGAGATGCTGCAGAGCAATAGGCAAAATTCCTCACACGCCTTTGCAACGATTCCACAAGCGATGCAGACATTAAGATCCAAGCTCAGGGCATTTGTATCTCTACAGAAAGTGGGGAATGCACGTTCACCTCATTTTAAATTCCAACGAAGCCACTCGGTTCACTATTGTGTGTGGTTTGCTTAGGGCAAGAGACAACTCTCTCTCTCTCTCTCTCTCTCTCCCTCTCTCTCTCTTCGGCTGAGTGTCTTTTGGAGCGAGCATTGCAGCCTCGCTCCATTTGTTCTTCTGCACGTCTTCCGTTGCATAGCTTCTCGGTAAAAGTTGCTGGTGACATGAAATTTGATAGAATCGCTTCACCGTCCAATTAAGCTGTACCTTCGGTGCCTCAATCACTCATTGGTCTTTCCAATATAACTGTAGCGAATTATTTATATAATACAATCTATTTTACCTCGAGAATAACAATGTGGATCTCTTGGAAACGCTCTTCTACAAAGACTCCGGTGCATCTGTCTTTCATGCGTCTGTCTCCGTGCACGATTGCCCTGCCGACTCATTAGATGAGGTATTACGATCATCCGGATGATCATCTCTGTGTTTTCTTGACCCTAACTCGCGAGTGCATCAGAAAAAGACTTCAGAGAGATTCAACTCGATTACCAGCATCATAGCGTAATTGGACGTTTGTACAGGGAGGAAAATTAACTGTAAAATTCATAGTTTTTTTTTCATCGGCTCCCAGAGGCCTGGATATCGTTGGAGACGATCCTCATTTACTCCAATGATAATTTTTCATCCATACAATTTCGATTATTAGTAGAAAATGTTTTATTTCGATCGTGATAATTTTTAACCCTGGAACGGTAACTTTTTTTTTTATTGAATCCGGTCACTCGCACTGGAAAGAAAATTTTGTCGGAAAAGATCGATATTTTGTTGGATACGAACGACTAAACGTTTTTTTGAAAAAATCACATAAATTTTGTCATTGCATCGCGAAACATTGAAGAAAGTTTCTCCCGAACGTCAATTGTTGTCATTCTAATCGTAAATTTCGCTGATATTTTCGTTATGAATCAAAAATATTTTCAAAATTACGAAAATTTCGAATGTATCAAAAAATATTTAGTTCACCGTATTCAACGAAATATCCACGTTTTTTGACGAATTTTCATTTTCAGTGTGGTAGTCAAAAATGACCTCAATTTTGGAAAATTCATTTCTCCGGTAAAGTTGAACGAAAAAAGTTCAACTTGGGCTCATTCTTTTCGTCCATTAATACAGAATCACGTGAGCCTGGAACTATTTTGCTGGAAGTCAAAAAATGAGTAAAAAATTCGGTTAAACGACCAAAAAAACGGAAGACCGAAGAGCGAAAGGGCGTGGGATTCGTTTTTGACTTCAGGTTACCATTCCCGAGTCAAATGGAGAGAGAGAGAGAGAGAGAGAGAGAGAGAGAGAGTCTTCGATGTTCGCGTACGCGTAATCGCGTGATAAATGAATTGTAATGAAATTATAGTATTAGCTCGTCGGCTGTACATACTCGTGAGTATATATGCGAAGTATATACGTGAATAAATACTATGTACATAGAATTAGCACATATTTAACAAGATCGTAATTCAATGAGTAAAGCCTGTGGAGTAGACACAGTTGGGAAGCATATTTGCGGTTACAAAAATCCTGTGTACACATATTACAAGATTGCGAACATATAACGCGATATATGTTTTATCAGAGTTCTCTCTCTCTCGGCTCTGGAGCGTTCCACGTGGATGAGGGAGGGCAGAGGGAGTAATAGAATCAAGCTGATGGTACGGTGTGTGTCTATAACGTGGGTATTTGCATGTGGCTGCATAATTTACATTTTTTATGGACATCTCGTTGCCCCCGTTATCATGTAGTTCGCTACCATGCACAAGGATTTCGAGATCATTTGATTTTGGCATCGATTGCATATTCGGTTTCGTTCGGTCTGAGTTCGAAAAGGACGAAAATAAAGTTTCGATCTATCCAGGACGATCTATCGAAGCTCGTAACGTTTTAAACGTACAAGTGCCTAATCTACTGCGTGGAGATTGAAAAAGTAGCTTGACGGGCCTCATTAAGAACGCTCAGAGTTTGCCGCAACGGCATACACACAACGATATCAAAGTCCTTTTCTTTTCTCTCACCTCAACGCAAATAAATGCCAAATAAAATGTTTAAAAAATTGTGTAAATACAAAGTGTGTGATTATATCGACTGACACGTGTGAGTGTGTGTGTGCGCTGCATATATAACGCGTGTAATGTATACCTTAGGATACAGAGGTCGCGGTGCTTTGTCAGGGATATAACGTGTGTGCATTATCGACACACATGTGCGGAGGAAAGAACGCGGCAGATACGGAGATATTGCCAATTATTTATTCAACTTTATTTCATAGTCTACGAGAGCCAACGAGCGGGACGGCATTATCGCGTGGAATCGATTTCCGCGGATTGAAATTCACTCATTCGAGCTCGATCAATGCCGCGGAGGTAAAATCCTTTGAGAATATCAAAGGCGCGAGGGAACGAGGTCGAACACACAGGTCGCTAAGACTCTCGAGCCTTTTCAACTTTTGCGCATTCATAAAGCATCACTCGCGGTTTACCTCACGCTCTTTCCTTCAATTTTAATCCAGAGCTCGTATGCCAAGGGGCCGATAGTATCGAAACGTTTAAATCTCAAATACAACGTGCTCCCGCGGATTCTGTCCATATGCCAGATTCTCTGGTGATCAAACTCGATCTCCATTTGCATACTCAAGTGCATGCAACACTCTCAACGCTGCTATTACTGTTTCAACAGTTTCTTGCAGCGCACACCCTCGCACATGCTAAGGCATTGTCCGAGGGCGTGTTACTTTTCGATATACGGCCCAACGATAAGTGAGAGCTCGCTGATCTTGTGGAACTTTTCATCGCAATATCATTCCGTGCAACGTCGACTGATTGCGGGCTGTGTGCACTTGCGAATGTACTGTGCGAACAGCCCTTCGGCATTGTAAACATTCGCAGTGACGCCTAGTCGAGCCCCGACAATCAGCGATAATCCGATTTCCATACTCGATCGAATTGGGTCGAGCCTCCGATGACTGGATCTACGATTCCGTGAGCATTTCGATTAGACGCCGCGAAATGTTGTTGGCAACGGAGTTTTGTGACTACGGAATCGGTGAAAAGAACAAAACATCGGAGACAAGAGACTGGCACGGTTCCCTCGACGATGCATCATGAAACTGCGAAGCAATCTCTGACTCAGAGTCTCTTCGACGAAAGACCAGTAGAGTCAATGTTCTGCACAGATATATTGCGTCAACGCATCCCCCTCCTTGTTTCTGTCTCTGCATGTCGTCTCTACTCTTTGTAAAAGCATAAGAGATCAACCAAACAAAAGGTTGACTCGAAGCGAGAGTGAACGTTCACTCGGGTGGCCCCGTTCACTCCAAATAATCGGATTAAATAATTAAATGAATTCAATAATAATGAAAAAGTGAAAAATTGGGATAATGATTCTATTAAATTCAATAATTGAATAAATAAAATAAAAAATGGACAAATATAAAATTGAAATAACAATTACATTTATGAGTCCCACTCGGATCACATTTTTATTCGCTCATCATTGCTGGACCGTGCCTCGTTACACATTTAATCAAATATTAATGAAAAAAATAAAAAATTGAATTAAATCAGATAAGTAAATGAATTAAGCGATAGAGAAAAAGTAGTTGAGGTCATAATCGAATTAAATTAGATAACCTAATGAACAAAATAATAATGAAATAATAAAAAAATGAAATAAATATTAAATTAATTATAATAACGAAATAAATAGAAAATTGAAATCATAATTGAATTACATTAAATAATTGAAGAAATAAAATAATAATAAGTGAGATAATGAATGAATTAAATTGAATAGTTAAGAAAATTATAAACTTCGCCTCATTGTTTTATGAAAATCTACAAGTTCTGCATTATACACTAATCTTTGGTACGAGGTAAACAGAGTATCGGGAGAAAAACACGTTGTTCCGAGGCAGGAACGTAAAGCGCGAAGCAGGAGTAAAGATAACGTATGCAGGTGATTCCTAAATCATTGTCTTCTCCATAAATGTCGAATATTCTTTTATTTTATTTTTTTTGTTCATATGCAATCGACCGGACGAATATATTTCTCGGTGAAAACGTTTTCGAGCAATTTTCAGGCAGTACGATTCTCGTGACTCGGTTCACGCAATGTGTCCGCAACGTGATTGATCGGAATTTTCGCTCCTACAGTTGCGAAAACGCTTCCCGCTCGTCTGTTTCGGCTGCGAAGCAGCAAATCTCCATGCATGAATCAATCTTTTCGTTTTTGCATCGTAATTAATCGGAGAAGCGAGCATTTGGCCTCCGATTGGCTCAGAAAATATATTTATAAACCCGACGTCACTGGATCCAGGAAGAAAACTTCAAGAATGTCCTTTGCCAGCGATTACCACAGCACCGAGTAGTCGAGGCAGAAGAACGCGTGTAGCAAAACGTTCGATGAGCTACGAAAACAACTCAAGATGTTACTGGAGACACGGGCTGTCGTTATTTACCGGTAAATTAACCGAGGCACATTCCAGACTCCGGAGACAAACATCGGAACGTTGATCGCGGTGATGGAAACGGAATCGTTATGAGTAGAAAGCAGAAAATATATTTAGGAACCGGATTCTTCATGAGGCTATTTATTAATTGCGGAAACGATAGGCTCAGCTTCCACAAACACCTGTACAACGCTCGAGGACTCGACGCCGTACTCGGCTGCTCGTATCTACGATTATACGATACCTATATATGTTTATCGTTTACACGTATGCATCGCGGAGGATCGAGAACATCGCTAAGGGATTTATATGTACCAGGATTTGTCAACTGCTAACAAATGTAAAGTTGGATACAGCGAAATAAATTTTTTTAAACAGTCAATGAATTATTTATTTGAGCCTCTCGCGATTGTCTGAAATAAACATTTGTTAATAGTTAATAAATGAATCATTCGATAAAACGTAACCTTTCTTCATAGCAAATGAATTTGATGACCATCAAAATTTACTGAGTTAAGGGAAATAAAAGCGATCGACCAAATCGTTATCTTCAAGGGAATGCTATGTCTATGAAATTTGATCGTGATAACAAAGATATTTCTTGACCATTAACGAATTTAGTAACAGTTAATAAATGTTTGAGTAAAAGTACCAACTAAATATATTTATTTATTATAAATAAGCTGTTTTCTCAGTGTGAGTGATTGAGAGCATGCTCGTCGGATTAAAACTCATCGTTCTCAACTGATCTCGAGAGTTTATCATTTTGTTCTTTTTCGTTCATCATTTCCTTGATTTCTCGGGGGGGGTAAACGTTGAGGAACGTGATCTATAATGCCATAAAGCAAATGGCCCGCGGATACTGGCTCGGTCAAAACTGCGTTTTCACCACATTTTCCGAATGGTCTAGAGGCTTGTGTGTATATCATAGTGGATCGTGTTATACCATACGGGAAATTAACGTACTACACAACGAAAGGATACGTTGAAGCGCACCGCGGGAGCTCATAGACTCCCTCGTCTTTTCGCATCGCTTGGCTATATCTATAGAGTCGCTTGTCTTGGAGTTTTTTAATTCTTTGGAAAGGCGTATAAGTACGGCGTCTCGTTACGAACACCCGTTAAAGCGAGTCTGGCTTAACGAATGCAAAACAAGGAGGATCTGTAAATCGCGATATAAACGTCAGTGTCTGATGATGTCACAAGCTTATTGCTCCGTTACGACTGCCGAATAGATATTACATCGGGCGCCTAGATAGCTCGTTTATGCTTGCCTCAGATATACAATGTGTGTCGATCAACACGCAGCACCACATTTGCATATATATTCGCGTGAGTATGCGTGAGCTACAACCTTTTTATTTCGTGCATCGATAAAGTGCGGCGGCGTCTCGTGCCGCTGCTTAATCCTGTGCTGCAAGACACACACCTTAATCGATCCGATCATCTTAATTATGCCCGGGCCTCGTAATCGATCGCTTTTCATCGGGCCATTTCACCGGAGAGGCAATAAACATTCGGTTAAGATAAACGATCCCAACACGTTTTTCATATTTATATTCCACGGCCTTTCTCGAACGTTTAATAAATACGGAAAAGATGCAGTTCAGACTTTTTTCAACTTCCAGTCTTATACTTCTTATGACCATCGCTTTAAGGAGGCTGAATACATACGACAATATGATAAGAATTTAATCAAAATTCGTGATAATATTCTTTAGCATCAAATATGATGACACTAATTTTTTTCTATTTTTCGTCTACACACTTGTCGAATAACTTGAGTGTGCAATATGCAAATGATATACCTATATATATCTGGATCCCATGCTCATGCGCGTAAACTCTACTGTTCAATTACTCTAAAACTATGTAGAAGGAAAAATCTTAAAAGAATTGTTTTTTGTAAATTTAATACAAAGGAGTATGTTCGGCGAATTTGATTGAATTTTTATTTTTATTTTATTAATTAATTTAATTAATTTTATTTTTTTTCTCTTTAATTATTTTTTTTCTTTTTTTGCACTTTGTGTGTCGAAGAAAAATTAGAGGGGTGGTACACTGAATATGAATTTTTAGCAAAAAAACGTGAATATTTTGTTGAATATGGTGAACTAAATATTTTTTGATAATTTCAAAATTTTCGTAATTCTGACAATTTGTTTAATTCCTAACGAAACTGTCAGCAAAACTTACGATTGGGTTGACAAAAATTTACTTTCGGGAGAAACTTTCTGCAATGACAAATTTTTTGTGATTATTCATGAAAAATTGAGTCGAACGTATTAAACAAAATATCGATTTTTTTCAACATAATTTTCGTCAGCCGATGCCTGAATAAATTTCGCATCTCCCTGGCCCGATTTGGTGTTAATCGCGGTCTCTTTGTACGTTCGCATTCCGTGCCCTTTCAGGCCTTCGGTGTCGAGTCTCGATGTCAAGACACTGGCAGCTCTTGAAATATCCCCGTAAATTGAACGTTTCCGTTATCCACTGATCATCAGTATAATTTCCAAGTGAACTTTAAGCCTAACAATCCAGAAGAAACAAGGCAGCCGACGGAGAGATCAGAGAGATATGCCATTTTGCACAATATGTAAAGTTCATCAGTCCCACGTCGAACTACACCGCATAGATGCACATGCAGCAATGTGTAGAAAAAAAAAAGCCACGGATTCAATGAATTTTCCAACTGCAGCAGGAAATACTTTACAATAGACATTCTCACACGTCACATTGCAAACGTCCTAGAAATTTTCCATATACGTGTATCTCGTGGCATGTGTATAGAAACGTCGAGATACATCGAGACACGTAAGTAAAAAGAATGAAATAAAATATGCTTGGCGAGACTGAGCGTCTGGACCAGATGTAAGCTTAATGATGACAATTATACTTACCCGAGACGATTGCAATAGCAAAGCTGAGCGTCTACCGGGCTCAGAATCCCAAGACGCATTCGCTGTGTGTAAATATATATTTTTTCTTTTTTTTACTAGTCGTACTAGGAAACGCGATTGGGAATTTATATTATCCTTGGTATTCCGAGTGCCACGAGCAGGCATTAAGTGTCCGTAGGCTATGGTGACCACGAGACGACGCGACAGACAGTCAGACTAATATGCGAGCTGTTCCACTACCGGTCCCTATGAATCTCCCTCTCTCTCTCTCTCTCTCTCTCTCTCTCTTTCCCTCGTCGCAATGTTTTTCGCTATTTATATACGGGCGGTTATACATATATACGTGGATATATATATCTCGAGGGAATTGCGGAGATTTATGGAAGGCACGAAAAATTTCACAACGTGACGTGACTGCTGACGAAAGGCTGTGCTGCGGCGAGAACGCAGCTAGAGAGAGAGAAAGCACACTTAAAGCGAATTATTAGCCTCGCAATTGCTTTTATAGTAATTATAATGATAGATACATAGAGAATATTCCTTACGGTTGAACAAAATCAACTTGTGACGTATATATAGAACATAAGTATCGACGTGATTACGCATAATGCAATAGGTTCTTGTAGCGAAGCTCAAACAGTGTGCAGGGACTTTGAAGAGATGGGAAAGACAGAAAGTCGAGTGAGAGACTCGGAGAACCAGAGAGAGACAATCTCTTGATTGACTGCCAGTGATCTACATGCATTTTTTCATTTGTTATGCGATCAACCGAATCACCTAATCGAGTACAGCAAATATCTCTGCCCTTTATGTCTACAAGAATGAGAATATATATGAGATTGAGATTAAGTAGTTCTCGTTGCAAACATCAGACCCGGACGTCGGATTTATTCTATTCCTTGCTCCGCGTGTACCAAACCACTTAGCCAAGACAACACAATCTTCACAGGGTTAAGCAATCCCCGGAGAAAGTAACATTATCCTATAATAATTTGGTGCTGCACGCCCTAAGAAGCGTCTAGCAATCCCGGAAGACCAACTGGGCTCTGAGTGCCAGACGAAGGTGAGACTCTCTCGCCCCAACGATTGTCGAAATAACTCCGCAAAAATGACAATCGAATCAACTCCCATGGAATATTTTAATGAGAATGCGGTTAAAAAATATTATGAAAATTGATTTATCAATTATTAAATTTATTAACTCATTAATTATTGAATTTATTGCTTTATTAATTATAAAATGTAGTAATTATTAAATCTATTAATTTTCAAATTTATTGATTGTTAAATTCATCAATTATTGAATCTATTAGTTATCAAATTGATCGATTATTAAATTTATTGATTAATTAATTGTTACGATTGTTAGTTTATGAATTATTGAATTTTCTCTCAATCGATTATTCGATTTATCAATTTATTGATTATCAAATTTATTAATTTCTTTAATTTATTGATTATTAAATTACCAATTTATAAATCATTGAATATATCAATTTATTCATTTATTAGTTACTATTTTTATTGATTTATTAATTTATCAATTCAATAATTTATTATTTTATTAATTTATTTACGATTTTATGAATTTTCTACATAACTCGATAAGGTGGTTAAGTAGGAAGGCGATTTTTTGTGTGTTCAATTGTGACTGAATTTTTGAAAAGCTTGCAACGAAACGAGATTCGGAAGTAGCAGTTTTTTTAGTAGTAAAAATGTTGGAAACATTTTAATGGGGTTCATAATGAGAATAATTAAATAGTGCCAATTAAGGTTGATCGTGGATGGAGTATGTGCACCGTGCGGTGTATTCTGATTAGGCAATTAATAAACAATATAAAAACATAGTTCGAAATGATCTAATAAAAAATTCTTTAGTATTTAATTGCTTACTAATAATAATGATTTTAATGAACGGAATTGGATTCGATTTACTTTCTATTTCCGTGGAAAATTTGAAAATGTGTTGCGCTTCACGGTTACGTGAAATTTAGGGAGAAGAGAGAGCTTGGATTTCTCATATTCGAGTGACTTAATCGTTGGTTAGTGCAGTCGAGCGAAGCATCGAAATGAAATCAATCCCTCGCTCGAACACGATCAAAGATTTGCTCGCATCAACTATAAATCCGAGTTCTGCTCAAGCGTTTCGAGCAAAGCACTCAAACTCCGATGAAATTGCCGTAATCTATACACTGATTACTCTGACGCGATGAGATATATTACGTCGTGTCATTAGCCGATCAAGCAATCGATACAAAGCGATCTCCAACATTTGCGTTTATACACATCCGCGAAAAAAGGCTCACACGACATAAATTATTTTTCTATGTACCCACCACCTTAATCTGTATCTGCATTTAATTAAATTCACCTTCAAGTTTCACAAACGAAATTTACTGCTCCGTTTAATAATTATCAGCCCGATCATATTTTTCAGAATCTATACATGAATTTCTAACATGCTATTTATCCAGATCGAATCGAACACCTCGACTGCTTTTTAACTGGTTAATTATGCTGCCCAATAAATGTTTACTCGAATATATTCTGCAGGTTAAAACCGTAAGTCCCCGGTGTCCAAAATGATGCATTTTTATCGAGTCCAAATAAAATTCATAAATGCGGAATCACTACGCCCACACTGAAAAGAAAATTTTGTTGCAAAATATCGATTCTGTGTTGAATACGTTCGACTAAATGTTTTTTTGATAAATCATAGAAATTTTGTCATTGCAGCCCGAAATATTGAAGAAAGTTCTTTCGTAAGTAAATTTTGGTGACAGTTTCGTTAGGAATGAAAAATATTGTCAAAATAACGAGATTCTTGAAAATATTGAAAAAAATTTAGTTCAATGTTCACTAACAAAATGATTCATTTATATGTACCAGGATTTGTTAACTGCTATCAAATGTAAAGCTGGATACTGCGAAATGAATGGTTTTTAACTGTTAACGAATTATTTATTTGAGCCTCACTCGATCGTCTGAAATAAACATTTGTTAATAGTTAATTAATTTGATAAAACGTAACCTTTCTTGATAGCGAATGAATCTGACGAGACTAAACATCAACTGAGTTAAAGGAAATAAAAGCGATCGAGCAAATCATTGTCTTCAAGGAAATGCCATGCCTATGAAATTTGATCGTGATAAAAAAAATATTTTTGGGCCATTAACAAATTTTATAACAGTTAATGAATGTTTGAGTAAAAGTACCAACTAAATATATTTCTTTATAATAAATAAAGTGTTTTCTCAGTGTATTGTTGGGCGCCGATGATGATTGTCACGGAAACAATGAGCAGTGGAGCTCGTGCATGTGAAGGATTACGAAATATCGCGAAGGCGATATTCTCGAAGAAACAGGAGTATCGTTGGTCGTGAAGTTTATACGCATTATGTTAAACACAGCCACATAAATACAGCGTTAGTCGAAGAATGTTGCAGCATCAAGTAGTGCACACAATCGATTACTACTTACAGGGAAACACGAGAGAAAGATAGGACGTTGTGACCCAAGGCACAGACCTCCGCATAATAATTCACCGAACGAATAACAATTTAGACTTTTATAAAAGAGCGAATCGTGTACCATAAATCTACCAGTTGAGCCCGGAAGCTTTTTAGTTTCCATGATACAAATACACGGCCGAGAGTAAAGATAAAAATTGGTAAGAAATAACTATAGATTCTTGGTAATTAAAGTTAATTTATTATCCATGCCAAAATGAAGGAGAAAATATAACGATTTGTGAGATCTAACGACGCCATGGATCCGAGGAGCTGGGAGAGTGATAACCGAGGGGTTTACAGGCGGAGGGGATTTCCAATGGATCGATAAGTTACGAGGTTATGGTATAAATCACGCTGCTGAGATAATTCGATACAATAGATCGCAGCTTCCTTTATTTCCACGTCGAAAATGGACTATAAAAAAAGTTTAAAGCATGTCCATAAAATTAACATCCATAACAACCGAATATCATTATTTTTCATTTTTAAACGTTCTCTCCGATCGACTGAGAAATGCTCGAATTCTCTCGTACTTCGAGCCATCAATCTTACACAAACTTTACACTCTCCTTCCACACATACAGTCTCTGTAATTACGACCAATTTTCAAAGAAGAGCAAAAAATTTTGTTAGCAGATTCTTTCGAGTGCTGAGAGGAATCGAGATAATGGTTTAATAACAGCTTAGCAATGACTTCCGATTTCCCATACGATGGGCCAACTGCTGTTAGAGAAAGTTTCCGTTCTCGACAGCACACCAGACCATTTAAATAGATTTATTCGTTATTCCATCTTTCAGCGTTAATTCATCCTTCGAAGCTTTGCTGCAATTTGTGGCTGAATACTGTAAAGAAAAACTTTGGGTCGCAATGGGTTTCGATGTTTTCAGGCGAGACGATTATTATCCCCGCGAGAGAATTAAAAAAATGTGGAATTTTTCTAATTTTATCGAAACGCTCGAATCATTTCTCCATGAAAAAAAATCAAAAAATCATAATATTTGAACGGTTCGGCCGATATTCCCCAAATTTAATACAAACCTTCCTTTTGGGATGCTGTTCATATAAAAAAAAATTAGCTATAGATCTGGAAATTTGCGGAAATTAGAGCGTCGACACCGTTTTTTCAAAAATTTCAAAATGCTGTGAACTTCGTATTTTTCTAGTGATTCCAACAAAATTTTAAGAGAATGAAGAGCTTGTATGGATTAACATCTGTGCGAAACGGGAGCCCTGTAGCTCGAACCGTTCACGAGTTATGAACGTTTGAATTTTACAGTGCCAGACAAACACACATATACGGACATTTTTTTCTAGATATGATTTCTCGATGTTTTGGGACATTTTGAGCAGATTGACATGGAAATCTGGAGAAAAAGAAATTTACCGTCTCATAGGTCCCTCTATGAGGAAGTAAATTTGTCTGTTTCATCGTGCACACATTAGTTTCGTCTCTGAAAAGTGAGCAGGGAACGCTAAGAGCCGGATGTGAGGCGATGCAAAGTTGTAATGAATATTCAATAAATAACAAGATTTTCTCGTATTAATCTAAAGTCTTATGGAGGCGATGGGAGAGGAGAAGAAAGCTGTAAAGTGTGAGTGCGGAAGGAAGAGTCAAACGGCGTTGCGTAAAGCAAAGAAAAACCTATGACACGGTATGAGTCTCGTGTGCTCTCTGAAAAAACGACAAGTCTCATTTATATCCTCTGCCTCTGAGCTCGTGTGTTGAATCGATATAAGAGAGCACAAGCTCGAGCATTGGGTCAAGAAAAAATGTGTGACCCATCCGAGAAAGTCGATAATACATACGAGTCTGGATCTCGTGCGTGTTTCTCTGTTATGTACACACATTTATAATCCATTCGTATTGCATATTTAAAGGTAACATACACAGACGATAATCCAACATCCAGCCCATCCTCCTCGACGTCAACGCTAATCTCTCTCTCGAAAGCACTGTTTATAATATTTATGAAAGATTTTCTAACGTTTCAACGATTTCCAGGATACTTGGGCACTCTGTCTCTTGCTGATGATTCATTCGTACGAAAAAAATGATGAAATCTTTTATTTTTTATGCTGGCATGCACTGAGAAAACAGTTTATTTATGATAAAGAAATATATTTAGTTCCTACTTTTCCTCAAACATTCATTAACTATTACAAAATTTGTTAATGGTCAAAAAATATTTTTATTGTCAAGATCAGATGTCATAGGCATAGCATTTCCTTGAAGATAATGATTCGTTCGATCGCTTTTATTTCCCTCAACTCAGTAAGTTTTTATGGTAATCAAATTTATTTGCTATCAATAAAGGTTACGTTTTATAAAATGATTCATTTATTAACTATTAACAAATGTTTATTTCAGACAATCGCGAGAGGCTCAAATGAATGATTCATTGACTGTTAAAAAACATTTATTTCACCGTATCCAAATTTATTCTCGTTAGCAGTTAACAAACCCTGGTACATATAAATGAATATTTTTGTCAGTGTGGATATGAGCAAACAGTGCAATGCATAAACACCCGGAAAACGGGATTATTTATGGCGAATATTTAATGTTGCATATCAGAAGTATAATTAATATGCATTAGGATGGCGGATTACTCCGTGATTCGAAACCTGAATCGAGCCTAAGATTAACTGGGCGAAGAAAGAAATTTTTCACATCGACAAAATGCATTAAATTAATCAGAGTCTCCGACTTATTTTCACGAGGGTTTGTAGGCACGAAACGATCCACTCACGTACACACGATATATGATGGTCCAATTAATTGGGTGTCCTGAATTAACGGGCCACAAGCCTCAACATGGTGGAGGACCAAGAGTATAATCGCAAAGGACTTTGCACGTATTGCAGTAGTCCATTTAAATAGACTGCTCGTTGATTGATAAAAAATTTCAACTGTCCCCTTAAATTATCATTCATTTTCATTTGCTATCATTTGGCCGTCATCTAAACGAGAAAAATATATGTATTCGCGTGTCGACAGCATGCGGAGTAATTCCTCGAATAAATATATACATATATATGTTTATTGAGTTATAGATACGAAGGGAAAACAAGCTCTGTGCACCTCTTGACTCACTATTACGCTTATCTCGATTTGCTCCGCGCAAGCTACACTCTCGGCTTAATTCCCAATTACATACGCCGTAAAACGAGGTGTAACACAGCCACTTATGTAAATAAGACGTTCATGTTTAGCGTGTGGCGAATTAGATGCGCGAGGGGAGATTCGTGTACGAGGACCCTATTATTTTCGTGCGGGCCAGATCTTTCCGGTGTTGACTGTTGCAAAACGTTTGGCAGATCGACGCACAAATATCATTACTTAATCGCCTAATGATTATTGACCGATCTTCGCCTCGAGCTCGATAGTTCGGAATTTCTCACTTTTAATACGGCTCGATGTTCCTTTTTTTTCTCTTTCCCATAAACCGCGCTTTAAATTAAGGATACCCTGAGATAAATATCAGTTCAGACAAAGTGCACCGGTAATACGACTCGACGGAATATTTGCAATGAAAAAAAAAAAAAAAAAAAAATGTCGTATCAGTGATACCCGCGATAGGAAACCCCGAATAACCCGCACCGAAATACATCTTAACATAACATTAAGCCAAACCTTCATGCTGATCGCATCGATAAACAACCAAGTTTTTCACTCACGATTACGAATCACTTATCGGAGCTCGAGAAATGATCCTTTTTTTTCATCAGAATCGAGGGAAAAATTAAAAATCGAGAACAAGATTCTTGCCCTATGAATTCAGCGATGGATGAATGAACTTTTTACACTGAGAAAACAGTTTATTTATGATAAAGACATATATTTAGTTGGTACTTTTACTCAAACATTCATTAACTGTTAAAAAATTTGTTAATGTCAAAAAATATTTTTATTATCACGGTCAAATGTCATAGGCATAGTATTTCCTTGAAGATAATGATTTGTTCGATCCCTTTGATTTCCCTCAACCCAGTAGAAGTTTATGGTCATTTAATTTATTTGCTATCAGGAAAGGTTACGTTTTATCGAATGATTCATTTATTAACTATTAATAAATGTTTATTTCAGAGAATCGCGAGAAACTCAAATAAATGATTCATTGACTGTTGAAAAACATTTATTTCGTCGTATCCAACTTTACATTCGTTAACAGTTAACAAATCCTGGTACATATGAATAAATCTTTTTTTCAGTGCACGGCAATCGATCACGTTTCATTGCCCATCAATATGCTATTATTCAATTCAATTTATTTCCGGTCTCAAATTGATATTTTCATCATTAAAAAAAAAGCACGCAGACTCCGTGATCCAATCACCATTCATACGCCTCTGCAGCACGTGCGTACAAGCCGATCGTGTAACTCACTCGGTTAACACACTCAGGATTAATGATATCTACGATCCATGGCTTACGGAGGTCGATGAAAAAATCAATAAATACACATCATAGTACAACATGCTACCCAAAGTTACAAGCTTCATAAATTCGTCGTATACAGGATTGATGGAAATTTTTCAGCAATACCCGCGTGTCGTATCGGCTTTTCGATCTCTGATCGATATCTTTCTCGCGACAAAGAATAAAAAACTTATGCGCGTTGTGCCACTGCACACTGGAAATGCTTCAATCACCCGCAACGCGCCGTTACTTTTCTCCAACAAACCCACGAGGACTCAAGCACGCGGGAAAAGGAAATTCTTTTCTTCGCACTCACGTGCAATTCTATCGAACGCTCGCTGACCAAACACTTTGCGGTCCACTTCATATATCTTTTGCGAAATACATCGTGTTCCCGATGTCACACCGGCGCGTGCGGTGTCCAGCTACTTCGTTCCAGGGAACTGAACTCAATGCAAGTAAAAAAAATTGTAACAACTCCTTGAGGCATGTGTGAGGCAATTTTATTTGGAAGAAAGGTTCGGCGAGTCGTCTTGGCATGAAATTTGTACGGGCAGGGCGTGCTGAACGGCTATCGACATTTTTCAAATTTTTTTTTTCATTTTTTTTCCGATTTTCTGCTTTTTTCGTGAATTCGAATGAATCCTCGAAACTTTTGGATTCAAGAATTTTTTCATCTCTGACTGTCGCTCGACACTTCGGGAGTTTCGTAGACATAGTATTGAAAATGGAACTGCGGAGCACATCAAGACAATCCGAGAGAAGTGAACGGCGCAGCGCGCCCGCGATCAGAGGTTTAAATTTTCTTCAATATTTTTTTCTCCGTACGTGTCGATTGAATTTAGCAAGTAACACATTCTTACGAAATCTGTTTTAAGTTCTGTTTGGTATTATTTGCGAGATCACGTGTACCCGAGTATCCACGAGATAATATAAACCGCGATTGCTGCCTTTCGTAACGAAGAGCCGTGAGTTCGATTTTATTTATTTGCCAAAAAGTTAATTCGTCATCTTGTGGATTTGATTTTGTTACCACGTTGAAAAATCTCTTGTCGTTTGACCCGTAGACATCACGCATTCACTACACTGGTGCAAATTTGCACTTGGACTTTTCAAAATTTTTTATTTGTCCGATGAATTCATGAAATTAATCTTGAAACCATACTTTTTAGGGGTAAAATATCCTGCGTAATCGATTGCAATGATTTTGAAAATTGAAAAATGAAATTTTATTCTCGAAATATGGCCAAATTGAAGAAAGGAATTTTAAAAACCTGTTACGCTTCAAATTCTCGTGGGTGAAAATTTGCGCTTCGACTTTTTAAAACTTTGTATTTCCCCGATGAATGCATGAAATTAATCTTGAAACCATACTTTTTAGGGGTAGAATATCCCGAGCCATCAATTGCAATGATTTTGAAGATTAAAAAATAGAATTTTATGGTCAAAAAATGGCTAAATTGAAGGAAAGAATTTTGAAAACGTGTTCTTGAAATTTTCGTGGGTGAAAATTTGCATCAGTGTGGTGTCTACGGGTTAAATATCGTTGGAAGGGAAAAGCAGCTCTCGTAGGCGATGGTTCAGTTGGTAAACAAGAAGATTTGAACAGCACCGAGAATTTGCGCACGTTTTTATAGAGACGCGCCATCAAAAATCGATTACTGAGAAAGTTCTGCAGATTCGCACCTGCGACGTCACTCGATTCTTGTAATCGAGAGACTCGCAAAAGTGTACTCCTCGCTGTGGAGGATCCATCGAACGTTCGAAAGGTTTTTAACTCCGACGAGGATGCCGTTTGTCCGGACGGAATAAGAGTATTATTTGCCATAGCAAAAGGCGAGAAAGGTATAGCGCCGTGATGTATAATCGAACGTTAGGTATTTACCTGACGAAGATTACTACGGAGCTAAAGAAGCGAATAAAAAGAAGAGTGTATCCCCGACCTCCGACAAATTACCAGGCGCACGATCCCGCGCGTGAGATTCGACTCTTATATTCGTACACAAGCGAGCGAGAGATCGTGATGCAGTATCGCTTCGTCTTTTTCCTTTTCCTGTGGCTCTTTTTCTCTCTTTCTTGGTCTCTAGATTGCGCAATATTAAACGAGTTGCTAGAGAGACGTAAGGAATAATTGTTTCGATATTCGCGCGTCAAAGTTCCAACGCAGTCTCGAAGGATTTCAACGAGTAGAGTCAGTGAAACGATAGAGGAATATAAATACAAAGAGACCGCGGGCGATTGACGCGAAACGCAGAGCCAAGGGGATTCAAAATTTATCGATGCACTCGATCCGACCGTAAACTCTTCTTGTAAAAAACTATTAGACCTTATTTGTTAAGGGAAAATCTATCGACGTCGGCAACTCACTTAACAAACGTATTACGAAACTTTGATTTTTATCTCGATATAATTCAGTTCATACGACAAGAAAAACGGCGGCATTTCGTGAGTATTCCAGCATCGGGACAAAAGAAAAATCATCTTATTCCGAGTACGTCGAAGGAAAAACAATTGCCACTAGCCTAGTCGACTTCAGCGCATTTGACAGGAACACGATCGCCTAACCCGCACACAAACATTATTATGGTTAACCTCAAAATATTCGACATTCTCCTTTCTCGATAATATTCATTTATTATTTAAAATTAATTTCAATTTCAATTTTATTAATTTTTTTTATTCATTTCCATTTTATTCCATTTATTTATTTTTATTTTTATTCACTCAATTTATTTATTTATTTACTTAATTCATTTATTTATTTTATTTATTCATTTCAATTATTTTTATTTATTTTGATGAAATTAAATTTTTATTTAAATGTCACTTTTAATCTCGAAACAGTGAGTTTTGGTATGACAGCCTTTTATTACTTTGGTCAAACGGGTATACAGCTGATGGTGCCTTAATGGAGCAATTTCAAGACAGGTTAGTCAATACAGTGATAATCATATTTTTATAAATAAAATGTTCAACAGTTGGATTGAAATGAAACACGCGATCGACTCACTAATCCAGGATAAAAGAATTTCGCTGTAGTGGCACGCAATATATTTGCGATGTCATCTCCGGACACTTCAGACAGACCCCATCGAATGAATGTTTTATAGACACGCGAGGAAATATCGTTTTGGTTAAGTAATAAGAATTCTTCAACAGTTTAAAATTTGCGGAATGAAGAGAAACCCAACGGCCAACAAATAGTCAGCCTTTAATCGAATTATCGCCTAATCAGAGTTCACAGATCCGGGTAGAAAATTTATTGAATTTTTCGAGCGAGCCAACTGACTGGGGATCGAGTTTTTGGTGTTTTATGATTATCAGGGCAAGTGGAAATTGCGAAAATGTCTGTTTTACGTTGATTTCAGTTCACGAGCTCTCGTGTTTTGTAAAATATGTTTATAACCGCACTTCGATCTTTGCACACAACTGCAAACCAATTTCTTCCATGCAGAGTAGAATAAACCTCACGAAACGTGGTTGCCTCGAAAGAGAAGGGGGACTCGGTGCACCTCAGCGCATTAATAACCCACGAGTTGTTGAATTTTTCGTTCATTTCTCAAGGTAACGATGCAGAATTTTATCCGAAGAAATGCCGAGATCCGAGACAATGTCTTCGCCCCTGCTGCCTCGTAGTTATTGTTGCAAATCCACTCTGTTTCTCGATCACGATCTCTCGTGCTGAGATCAAGAAAACTTTCGTCACCTTTGTTCGAGTTCTGGGTCCGCTCGGGTCTCGCACGAGACATACTTTTTCGCAGCAGGTGTGGTACACATATGCAATTTTGCTAACCAGAGAGTCGCGTCAAAATTCGCGTTAAAAATTGTTAAAATTGTCAGAGGAGCTAAAAAATAATTTGGAGTCGCATCGGTCGGTAAATTCTTGGGTAACGAGCGAGAAAGGGAATACAATCTTCTGCGGTCCGCGAGAAGACAGAGGCGACAATTAAGCAAGGGAAAAATATCGTAGACATTTCGTTGATCGCGGAAAAAGAATTAAGCTTCTCGGCCGGCGTGGATGTAGAAAGAGTGGCCAGCTCTCTAATATTTAACGTTGGTGTAAAAAGTGCGTTCTCGTAAAAGTCACGGGAGCGAAACAAGAGATTGGTCAATAACATTCGGTGAACCGACATACTTTTTTCTACCATGTATGGGCAATTCCGAGTCAAATGCCACAGAATCGTAGAAAAAAAACAAAATGTTCTACCATTTTCATCCGATAATGAAATTCTTTTTTTTTCCTCAATTCTCGAGCAAATCGACGGGTCTCCGTTTCATGAGAAATATCTCGTTCTCTGGAATCGAATTCATAGAATCTGAATGGCGAGAGAATTGCTTTCGTGATGCATTGAGCAAGGTTCGGTCTGTATGTACAAAAAGTATCACAAAAGCTGCCGGTGACTGTGCAGCGATGACATTTCTACGAAATTAAACAAAACGACGTGCAAGACGAGTGCCCGAAATCTGCAATTCAAATATCTGGGAATGCACATTTTGCAATAATGCAGGCACGTCGTCGTTCTTTGAGGATATTCGTGAAATCTTCATCGCGAGAGATTTCAAAGAGCAAAATTCGCCTCGGATAGAAATAAAAATAAAGACGAATCTGTCAATTAGATTTTTTTGCACTGGGAAAACGAATAATTCATATGTACCAGGATTTCTTAACTCCTAAAAAATGTAAAGTTGAATACGACGAAATAAATGTTTTTCAACGATTAATGAATGATTCATTTAAGCTTCTCGATTTTGTCTGAAATAAACATTCCTCAATAGTTAATCAATGAATCATTTGATAAAACGTAACCTTTCTTGATAGCAAATCAATTTGATGACCATAAACATCTACTAAGTTGAGGTGAATGAAAGCAATCGAAAAAATCATCATCTGCAAGGAAATGCTGTGCCAATGAAATTTGATCACGATAACAAAGATATTTTTCGACCATTAACAAATTTAGTAACAGTTAATGAATGTTTGATCAAAAGTACCAACTAAATATATTTCTTTATCATAAATAAGCTTTTTTCTCAGAGTGGCTGCCCATGGACGAGGAATCCCTGGAACATGGGATATCGTTGTTATTTCAGTGTCTTTGGAGCATGCACAGATCCGCAAAAGTTAGAGTGACGTGAGGTTGTGCAGGCGGTTGCATTCCAGGGGCTCGACTCAAGGCCTGTTCGGCGGGGATGCCAGGAGATCCTGGCAAAAGTCACCGGTGCTCGATGTAGCCGCAGGAGCCATGGTTTGTAGCACGAGACCTATGACGACGTGTGCAACTCACCGCAGCTCTGAATATCCTTCGTCACGTGAACACGATTCACGTTCAAGTTGTGTATGCCACGGGATTATACGTCGGACATACGTGAACGTAGATTACGTAGAACGTAGATGCATATGCACATGTCGATGCAGTCGTTTGCTCGTGGGAGAGACTTCATCTTCGCTATTAGGTCGAGGGTCATTAGCCGCACCTGCGTTAATATCTGGAAACCGTAATCCGAATCGGTATGAGATTCCAGCAGCTTGGCCATGATCCGCGATTTATAAATGAACAACTCTTGCGAAATAATCTCTCGCTATTGCAGCGAACTTGACTGAATCATGCAAAGTTTTCTTTCAGTAATCGGACATGTGTGTCTCGGCGTTTCTTGATGTGGTGGAAATTTTTTTTTTTTTCCTACGTTTTGTACAGTTTTTCTTCATTGAGGGAACTTATTCGGGAGTGATAATAAAACAGCAATGGCCACTGGAAATGTTAAAAATGCTCAAAATTTTGTGAAATGCGATGAACTGAATATTTTTTTGAACTATCTCAAAATTTTCGTTATTTTGACAGTAGATTTGGTTTTTAACGGAATTGTTAGCGAAATTTACGATTGGAACGACGAAAATTTGCTTCCGAAGGGATTTTCTAGAATATTTCCTGCTGCAGTGACACCATTTTTGGGATTATTAAAAAAAAAAGATTTAGTCGAACGTGTCGAACAAAATATCGATCTTTTCCAACAGAATTTTGTTTTCAATGTGTGGAGCATTGAAAACTGTGAGCAGTAGACGGGTGACGATATATTTGAACGGTCAGTATCAACAGCCATTGAAATATTCTTGGTCTGAGGGGTCACACATTTATGAGGTAAGCCCTGGTATGGTTTATATTTACGGTCCATTGTCCGAGCTCGACGATCGACATGGAGGCCTGCAAGAACTTTCTAAGCAGACAGTAGCACGGCTGATTCGTTTTCACCCGTTAAAAACGCTTGCCAGGGTGTCCGAGGCGGTTATAAATGCTCGAGGGTGTTCCTCGGAGACCCACGTTTTCATGTCGATCTTAGAAACGAACCTGCCACGTTACCT
Organism: Campopleginae sp. 14b; assembly: GCA_030522525.1. Classification (NCBI taxonomy): domain Eukaryota; kingdom Metazoa; phylum Arthropoda; class Insecta; order Hymenoptera; family Ichneumonidae; species Campopleginae sp. 14b. The sequence continues at coordinate 207,485 of JAPYYS010000411.1, forward strand.
TACTTTCTTAAAATACGACAAAAGTGTTTGTTCTTGGCCAAAAGCGGTTCGACGTTCTTTCCAGTCGTAAAACTTGTAGTTAGTCAACGATTATCTACAATGTGCTACGAAAATAGATCATAACTTTAACGATTCTGCTACCGCGTAGAGGATCAGGAGGTTGGGTAAGCATTGCATAAGAATAAAAATATTTACGTTACAGTTAATCGGTCCAGAGAATATTTATTCGATGATGCTTCACCAGAACAAGAAAGACTTATAATAAGTAATACGTGTCGAGTTACTTTCTTAGTAAACCGTACACTTAATATACAATCTCCCAGTAAATTTATTTACGGTGCTGAAGTTTGTATCGTTGGAATGCAACGAAATTCTCTTATTTCTTCAGCTGAGCCCATAATTATTATTTAATATTTAATCTAGACGATAAAACGATCCTCTCTGGCGACCCAAAAACTCAATCGGCACGAAGAATTGTCATGATTTTCAAAATGCAATGAATAATTAGGAGAAAAAAAAAAATTCCAGTCGAAACTGTGGCGCTGAGGTCCGGTTAAGTATCAGAAATTACGAGTACACGTTCGATCTTCACTTTCTGGACCTTCGTTATCGTAATTTCCCTCACTTTGTGCAAAGAATCGATGTTTTTTCGAATCTATTTAGAAGGCAATAAGAAAATGCAATCGTCACGTTTGTCATCGACTTTTTAACGAGTTTTCGTGCCCGAATCGAGCGAAATGTCATAAAAGTTATTCATTGGAGCGAATAGTCGAGATGAGCGACGAGATTATAGTCGCGGCGATGAAGGGAAAGATCCTTGTGGTGTGGGAAGAGATAGTCCGCGTGCCATAACCTTCCTCAACGTGAAATCTAAGCAGAAAAAGTGAAAGACAAACACCGTTGACCTTTTTACGAGCCGATCACGAAATCATCGCCGCAACACGCTACAAAACGTAACTGGTACGACATAACCGATAACAAAAAATATAGGTCACACCCATTCGTTAGGAATGGATGGAAAAAAAAATGCACTTGTACGCGTTCTCGTCTTTATTCGCGAACATAATCGATGAAAAATCAGCGAACGCGTTGGCGCGCGCAGCAGCTCCGATTCTCAATGGCAACATGAATTATGAGATTCTACGCGCGTATTACGAGCCCCTGTGTTCCCTCGATGCGTGCTACTGATTGATTATGATCTCGTTTGTCCAGCAGTTGGATTTAATTATACGGCAATCATCAAAGTATATCGGAACACTAGCAAGCCATGTCTAATCGTACGAGGCTGTCGTAAATCACAGGCGTGAGACTTAAAGTGCGAAATACACCGATCGCGTATCTCTCGTTACCACCGCCGAAGAGACAGAAAACGAACAGCGCGCCGAGTGCGAAAAAGTCTAACGGTACGACTAATTATTCGTCTTCATGATTGACACACGCAACACGGCCTGTCGACACTTCGCATTCGCTTCCAGACGCAGAGGGATGCTAAAGGATGATGAACAATCGCAAACATCCTGCAGAGATAAGTATGTGCAAAACATCAGGATCGTCGTGGCTGCCGTAACTTTGCCTGCACGTTTCTTACGGATTTTGAAGCGAATAAAACCGTAAACTCCCTTCGAGGTCACGCAATGGTGCAAATTTGCACTTGGACTTTTCAAAACTTTGTATTTCTTCGATGAATCCATTAAATTTATCTTGGAACCATACTTTTTAGGGGTAGAATATCCTGAGTAATCGATTGCAATGACTTTGAAAATTGAAAAATGAAATTTTACTGTCGAAAGATGGCCAAATAGAAGGAACGAATTTTAAAAACCTGTTATGCTTGAAATATTCGTCGGTACAAATTTGCACTAGTACAGTTTCTACGGGTTAATAAAATAATCGGAGTAATACGGAGATATGGATTTATGACAACATAATACACCGTATCTCAGGATAATTTATCGCTTCGTTATTGTTTTCTATTGACGAGACACGAGAGATTATCATCAAGAAGTTTAGAGCGATGCAAAAGGTGGAATTGGAAGAGAAAGAAAAGATCGTAGCAGGTTCGATCATTACGGGAGAATAATAATGAATATGTAAACGTTTTATAAAAAAAATGTGAATTCTTATCTCCAAGAAATAATGCACAAGTTTATTTTTCAATCAACCGATCGATCACGATTTTTCATCGATCGATCGTGACGAGAAATTGTGCACGATCGTTGATCACCGAGACCGGCTCCATATTTTTCACTCTATCATTTTCAACACATTATTTCATGTGTCTTTGTCCCGTTTCCTCATCCTTTGAGCACTTTCCATTTCACCTGAGAAGTTTATTGAACTCCCCGCTTAATTACGATGCTCGCGATCGAGCTCTCTTTGAGCGATACGCCCAATAGTCCCGACGTGCTCCACATCCATGACGAATACTATTATTTCGCGCTCAAATCTCGCTCGACGCACTTGCCCGTTGCGGATCTTACGCGAGGGAGAAAAAATCAGCGACAGAGAGCTAGGAGATCGAAAATTCTTCCTCAAGAGCACGGAGCGTCGACAAGATCAAGGGAATCTGGTTTCTGGTCTATATCGCCCGACCTGCACCGCAGCTCATGTCGCGTGAGATACACGCCACGACAAGTGCCCGCGAACGCACTCAACCGTTGCAAATTAATTCAGCATTACTCAATTTTACTATCGGACAAGAACGAACCACAATCTGAACCAGATGATGACACTGAGCCTTGTGAAACTCTCCGTAATGTTACTGTGATTTTATTAAACTCTGTTTTCATTACATTCTTCGCGGTAAGAAATGCTCAGTGAGCGTGAAAAATATGCACGAAGAAAGCGACCGTTATGGGGCAAAGAATTTTATTTTATTCGACAAAAATTTGTGTGCTCGGAATTTACGGTAAAAAAACACACACTGAGGAAAGGATTTATTCATATGTACCAGGATTTGTTGACTGTTAACAAATGTTAAGTTGGATACGGCGAAATAAATGTTTTTAAACATTTAATCAATCATTTATTTGAACCTCTCAATTTTGTCTGAAATAAACAATTGTTGATAGTTAATTAATGAATCTTCCGATCAAACGTAAACTTTCTTCATTGCAAATGAATTTGACGACCATCTACTGAGTTGAGGGAAATAAAAGCAATCGAACAAATCATTATCTTCAAGGAAATGCCTTGCCTATGCAATTCGATCGTGATAGAAAAGATATTTTTGGACCATTGACAAATTTTGTAACAGTTCATGAATGCTTGAGTAAAAGTAACAACTAAATCTATTTTTTTATTGTGAATAAACTGTTTTCTTGGTGCTGTGGTTAAACATTTTTTCGACAGTCATATGTAATTATTTTTTTTATTTTAGAGGAGGACCGTCCCATTCGGTAAGTCGATTAAAAATCAGTAATCGTTGCATTATTAGGAGTCTGAGAATTTTTTCAAAAATAATTCTCAAAGGTGCAACAAAAATTTCGAGAGCAAATCGCTGCAGCAATTTGTCTGGGCTCATTATTCCTTGAGCGATGAGTTGAGCAAAAATGAGTGACAGAAAAAAAGAATGGAGTCGATTGTAATTAATAGTGTTTGTGAATGAAATAATTCTTCGGACCTTATGGGGCGTCAAACGAAAGACAGTCGAGAGTTATTATGGCGAAAGAAAAAAAAAAAATATTGCGCTTGGAACGGAGTGCCAATTTATCGAACGGTATGGCACGCGAGACGATGAATTTAGCGGTGAATTTGAAAGCGCGGCGGGTGTTTGAATGAAATTCGCATCGATCGATCTTCAATTGGTCGAGCTGGCATTATCGACAAACCACAACTTGGATTCCTTTTTCAGTGTCGCGAGTCCGAAGGAAATCTGTCGGGCAATACCTCCGCGGTGTATTAATATATCCATAGTCCTCGGCATTTATACGACGACGATTATTATTGAATAGGCGAACAAGTCGCAAAAGAATTAGAGCGCGGGGAATTTCGCGTAGTGGATGTTTATAGACGCCGACGTTCGAATCAGCCTCGCAATCGGGCTCTAATTATGCCGCTTTATTGACCCTCTACGGTCCCGTATTATATGGGCTTTATAACGAGCGAATGACTCGCGCGTTTCTATACTCATATATACAAACTCACCAACAGATATAAATGATGCAAAGCTTATTTTATGTTTGCCCCGAGATACCGAACTACAAATTGAACGATTCTCTATATATGCACCAAGATATACTATCATAATACTCGCTATTCAAGTATCTCCGGTCAGCCACGTTTCTTGTACGTTCGATAAATACAATGTCAGCAGTTCAATCAAATTTGGCATTCCAAAGCATTTTCTGCCAACAATTCTTTCACGGATATTGAACATTTTGGCTAAATTGACTTTTTCTCAATTGCAATTTGAAAATTGCGAAAATTCGTATTTTAATTCAATTCAAATTTAATTTAATTCAAATAAATAAATTAAATAAATGGAACAAAATGATGAAAATTGAATTGAATTAAAATTCATTTTCATTTCATTTAAATTTAATTTAATATAAATAAAAAATAATAAAAATAGAATTTCATTTCATTTTAAATTGAGTTCGATTCAATTTATATTATTTCTTATTATTCAAATTTTATTAATTTGTATATTTATTCATATTATATTAAATTATTATATATTATAATAATATTTAAATTATTATTATTTAAATGGAATTCAATTTAAATTTAATTCAACCCAAATATAAAATATAATTTATCATGTATTTAAATTTTCAAATTTAAATCCGAAATGGAGGGAAAAATAAATTCGTTGGATCCAGAGATTTTTGTTAATTCGCCCAAGTCCGGAGTCATGAATAACGTCGCCATTTTCTTTTGGATTTTTTTTGTTTTAATGGAAAATCGAAAAAATGTTGATCCTGCAAGCTGATCCGGATTTTTATCTTCAGGAGATTATTGGTTGGCTCGTACTCGGAGAATGCACTCGCGCACCTACGTATTCAGCACGCGTCAGAAATGTATGATGAAGAAATAATGGATTGTCGTTTGGTGACTACCCCGAGAGTTCAACGAAGGCGCACGAGTGCCGGGGATTGCGCGTTAATAATCCTTAAGTTTCTGGCAGCGCAATCTCTCGGTGAGATTTGAACTCCTGAATGACTCGAAAACAATGTAATTCTGAAGCAAAACTGTTGATATACCGACCCACCATGTATACTCCAATGAAACAGCTTCTGTATTCGTAATGGCTCGGTGAGTATCTTTACCGAAAAAAAAAAACAAACAAAAAGCCAGGGATCCTGACGAGCCAACAGTTCAGAGTGTGTGAGCTATTTACACAGTGTCAAGAAAGTTTTACCTCGAGCTACGTACACACAAGAGTACCCACATAATTTATTCAACGCCGAGCTGCTTTCAATTGTCCTGCTGTGATACGTGCACTTACCTCTTGTCTATTCGAGACTAAAAATCTCTGGGATTGTGTGGGTAACCCCAAGGTATATCGATGTTTATTGCTGCAGTTCGAAACGCGGTCTCCAAGTGCAACGGAGTCTGCGGCACGTGTGCAACGCTGCACCGGCTGCGTTGCTCGATCCAAAGTTACGAGCACTCCGTTTTAAACGATTTTAGACTTTCGTCTGGTTGTTATATTTTTTCTCGAGACCCAAGAATCATGATCGTGGGATTTTTCACGAGCGGCGATGAGAAGGAGCTCGCATTTACTTGACGCGCCTCCATCGCATCAACGCAATAATCATATGGAATTAATTCAGATATCGCACATTTTTTTCCAGACACGTGATATTCCATTTTTATTGGCTGGACATCCAACAACCTTTTCAGCTCTAACAAGCCAATTATCTGTTGTACACTCCGTCCTGCGGTAACCCACGTCTCACTGCAACATCCATTTATGTCCGCGACGAGTAATTAGACTCTCGCGATATAATAAAACATTGCCAGAGTGGTCGTGCGAAGTTATAACACCCTGTGCGCTCTGCTATGAGACGAATACCTGTCACATGCCTCGCTGCATGTCCACCAATCCTTTTACCGATTTCTCCAACTTCCACACACTTCCAAACGATCATCTACTTGTTATAACTTAACCCTGATCTCGACGATCTCCAAGATCCAAGATCGCAACATTCTGTTTGCAATGAAGTAGGTTCTTGCTTGAGGGACACGTACGGGTATCCCTCTCAACACGATGAAGGAGATTCGTTCTCTCGTGGACTCGCTCTGTTACGTGTGATTGCACGCAGGCCAATAAATAAATTCTCCTCATTTGACCTTCTGATTCCGCATGAGTTTTATTCGCTGGGGTCTAATGATCGATTGCCAAGAACGCTGGATATGATGCCTCGTTCCAATGTTCGCGTTCTCACCGGAGTCGCATAAAGATCAACGTGATCGCCCGATGCCTTTTCGATCATTGAAAAATTATCGCGTTCGTTTTGTGTCTCCGCACTGAGAAAACAGTTTATTTATAATAAAAATATATATTTAGTTAATATTTTCACGCAAAAATTCAGTGACTGTTACAAAATTTGTTAATGGTCCAAAAATATTCTTGTTATCACGATCAAATCTCATAGGCACAGTATTTCCTTGAAGAATAATTATTTCTTCGATCGCTTTCATTTCCCTCAACTCAGTAGATGTTTATGGTCATCAAATTCATTCGCTATCAAGAAAGGTTACGTTCTTATCAAATTATTCATTTATTAAGTATTAACAAATGTTTATTTCAGACAATCACGAAAAACTCAAATAAATGATTCGTTAATCGTTCAAAAACATTTATTTCGCCGGATCCAACTTTACATTTGTTAGCAGTTAATAAATTCTGGATAAATAAAATGACGTTGAAGTTTGCATCGTTGCAATGCAATGAAATTGATATTTTTCTTTGCCAAAGTTCATCATATTAAGAATAAAACTGCGATTATAAAACGATCGGTTTTTCGCCCGATAAAAAAAAAAATCGGCACAAAAAATTGACATCATTTGAAATATTAAAGAAATTATTTGTAAAAATCAATATTATTCGTTGCATTGAAACGTTACAAACTTCAGCATCATTGAATAAATCATTTTTTCATAGTGGATTTGTTTTACCAGCGCATGCGTGACTGTTCGCGAAAAAAATGTACGTTAGTGCGACAGTAAGCGCATGCGTTAAGTAAAAAAAAGTGTCCTCGCAAGACGTTTCGGTGCATTTATCTCTTTCTCCAGAGGTGCAGAAAAGGTCCGGGCGAATCGCAAGAATTCTGTGTTGCGTCTCGGTGGCTCTGCGACATAAATCTTTCCCCGACTGAGGCATAGAAACTCGAATCTATACGGAATCAAAGTCGCCGAGGGCCAGCATTGCGGAAAAAAAATTCTCGTCGCAGGGCTATACGACTCGGGTTTTTTTTTCGAATGAGTATTCAGTGCACGAGTGTGCCTGGAGCGTAATAACCAAACGACTAAAAATCTATTGGTGTGGCGGCGCACCGAGTCCGGACGCGGACACGACTCTCAATGAGATCGCAGCAGCTTCCAGCAAGCCCATATCCAGCGCGAAGTGATTCAGGAACACTCGGGTATTAACCCGGATTGAGTAAAAGTCAGCGGGCGAAAGAGGCGCGGACTTTGCGTGTCACATAATTCAATTGTCTCGTGAGTTCTTTGCGATAAATCCGTACGATTCCGACCAATTGTTTTCCTGCAAGCTCCGAACTCTTGATTCAACGTTTCTGGCATTTTTATAACACGGTCCCTTGGATATTCCATCCGAATCGCGCCGATCCGTGTGTGCAGGCGGAATAACGATCGACGGATCGAACGTGGAGCCTGGGAGCCGAAAACAAAGCCCGAGAAGTGGATCGAACGAGGAAAACGGAGAGTCCGGTGTCCAGAAAGATCGAAACAAATATCCTCATGGCAAGAAAAAGCGAGATTCGTGTTCGGATCGTTAAATAAAGTATCGTTATTTGTGTATCGATCGGGTTTCTCGATGTGCAATTGGGTCGATCGGGGGAACATGCGCGCGGAGATCGGGCTTGGTCTCTGTCATGTGTTGCGTCAAGGCCCTTGCACGTATATATATGTTTATATTAGAAGTTGGTACGTCAAAACTTCGTAAAAAAGTCACATTCGCCGTTCACCTTTCTCTGTCTCTCACAAACTGGGCTTTATACATAAATATACTGGCTGGTAGTTCATTGAGCGTAATTATGGTGACCGGTGGCCAAGCGGAGAGCCATATATACATAATACCAGAGTGCGCATGTTTTTTTTTCATCGTCCAGAGACGCGGGCGAGAGCGGGTCTTTAAAGCACCGTTAATTTTCCGTAACGATCCTGCCGCGATGTGACATACGTGTGGTTACTTTTTCTTTATTCTTCCCCTAGCAAATATCGCATTTTTTTTCTATCTCCGTTTCCTCCGCCTTTTCATCGGATAGCCCACGGTTCTGAAGCATTCGTGTGGACCGCTGAGTTATCCAGTTGCGAAAACTTGACGAACGCTCCGAGCCAAACGTTGGCACGAGTTGGGCGAGGCTTTTTTTTTCACCTAAACTAATCTATATCTATATTTTTCTGTTTCTCCTCTGTGATCGATTATTATCGATTCAATCCGCGTCTATATGCCGCTCGATATGTTGTGCAATTCAATAACGAGACCGTGCGGGCACGAGGGATGCTTGAAATATTTTTCTATTCAAATTTTGTGAAGTTCGATCCCCAGCAAGTTCGACATTTTTTTTATTTTTCATTTTTTTTCTTTTTCATTCGTGTTTGCTTTATTTTCATTTTTTTACCCCATTATTGTGGCGAGCACGAGTTTTCTTTGCGAGTTTGATCGATCGAACGTTTCCTGACACTCACAGACACAGGCTAATGAATTAATATCATTTATCGTGAGAGACAGACCGAGATACTCGAACGTTCCTTCCAGCATCCCGCTCCACCAGACGCATGCACTACACAATCAACACATTATTATGGGCTGAAGGTGGCTTACATTTAATACGTATCCGAGTCTCGTGTCTCCTCCGGCTATTAACTCTTTCACGTTCACTGCTTAGCTGTATTATCTACAGTTTTTATATATATATATATATATATGTATAGATTATTTTGCACCTATATCGCGTGCCGAGCACCTCTCGATGCATTTATACACGTGACACTCGGTCACGTGCAAACCATACAACGTCCACGCTTTCGAGCACGTGAATTCTGCATACGAGTCTCTACCAATGTTAGAGAATCTTATTTGTCAGATATACAACACAACTACGCCTGCCTGCTTAAATACTAAATGACTCGTATATAATTGGACGTTAATGCGATTGCAGAACTCTCCCATTAGAAATAATCAACATACACATCCGCTTCATTCATTTAGTTTATTGACCCTTCACTCGTTTCTAACTGGGAATCGATCCAGCTCAAAAAAAGCGATTTATTATTTTACAATATTCATTGACATTTTCAAATGGCATTTTAAAAACATAGGAAAATTCGAATTCATTAGAATTTAATGAAATTTGGTGAGCGTACTCTTCTTCTTGATTATTTTTCTACATGGTTCTCGAGAAATTCAACTCTAGAATTTACATGCATAAGCATAGGATCTAGATACATATAGGTATATATTTAGCATATTGTAAACTCAAATTATTCAAAAACTATGTAGAAGAAAAATTGGAAAAAATTGGTGTCATCGTACTTGATGCTAAAGAATATTCTCACAAAATTTTATTGAATTCTCATCATATTGTCATCGGTGGCCAACCTCCTTAAACCTGAAAATCTTGGAAGAATTATGGTTGAGAGAATTTTTTCAAATTCAAGACGCATTTGTCATAATGGACGGGAGCCAAACGCAGAAATAGAAAAAGCTTGAATATCAAGTTGTAATCAAGTTCGTCATGGTCGATCGCTCAAAGTGTAAACGGTCAAGGGTCTGCGTTGTTTTTTTTTCATTATCAGTGAATTCCGAGCTCCTACGCTGTATCGCACAAGTGAGTCTGTTTTTTTCTGGGCACCGCGTGCGAAACTCAACACCCACGTAGCGATACACATCATCAACATATTTTCCAACATTAACACGAGGCGAAATATCTTTACGATCCCTTCTACTCGAGAGGAGAGAATTAATGTCTTGTACGTTGTTACTCGTATTAGTCCGACTTTTAAACAAAGTATATTAATAGTTAAGGACACACATACATGCCCAGTCAACCATATTGCTATTGCCAACCATATGGATATTGCTACATGTGAACTGCACATGCACTTTATGCTTACAGGGCGCCACTACAGCATTAAAGCAACAAAAAATAATAAAAAATTTACAAGATGAAGAAAATAAATTGTAGCAGGATCGACAGGCATTGATCTCCTTTCGACAGGGCAACTCGCCCGTGTAAATCTTACTGTTCTGTCAACGCTTCGACATAATGAGGCTGCAGAGTTTTCAATCATTGAGAGACGTATCAATTTCATGCTTGTTGGAATCGTATCACTGCCTCATTATCTATGCCGCTGTGCGGCTAATCGTGCTCGTGTGGATTTGAAGGACGAACAAAAACCTGGAGGAGAGTCGCGGCGTATCAAGGGCAGGAGCGTTGAAAGCTGATCCAGAATTCGGAGCGGAATTCCGGAAACGATGATCGGTAACTCTCGGGAAGTCGTTATGAAGGGGGGAGGGGGGGGGGGGATGAATAAAGTTTTGACAAGGAGGTAGATCTCACAATTCTGTCAAAAAACGTGGATATTTCGTTGAAAATGGGGAACTAAATATTTTTTGATAATTTCAATATTTTCGTTATTTTGACAATATTTTTCATTTCTAACGAAACTGTCAGCAAACTTTACGATTGGGATGACAAAAATTTACGTTCGAAGGAACTTTCTTCAATATTTTTTGCTGGCTCGACAAACTTTTATGATTTTTCAAAAAATCGTTTAGTCGAACGTATCCAACAAAATATCGATCTTCTTCAAGAGAAATTTCTTTTCAACAATTATGTGGAAATTCATGTGCATGGACGAAGCTGTGTTGAGAGGCAAAAACAAAACTTTAAGAAACGTGGTTAACGGGACGTACGGACGTATGAATGTCGAGTGCACACCCAAGCAACCCTAAAAAGTACAATAAATCAATATGGACGTAAGCCGAATGGAGTATTATGCGGAAACGTAGAGAAACAGTCGTAACGTATTAAGTTGAGACTGCCATTTAACATTAGTGTCAGAGATAATAATGTTAATTGCTAGACAAACGAAAAGAAAAGTTGTTCCATGTGCTGCAGTCCTGTGGGGCTTCTGGTCCATTGAGAGACTAATTATTTGTCTTATTAAGTCATTAACTCACGTGGAATCCAAGAAATTGGAAAAAAAACGTTATTGAATTTATACAAAAAGTTTTATCTCCGGGTTTAGTGATTCGAGAGATATGAAGCAGAGCATTAGTTGTCAAGATCCTTTCCATATAAAGCCTTGAAGCATATCAAACGCGAGTCAAGTCTAATGCTAGGCCGCCGCGCAAAGTATCGAAAGAAAGGGGTTCCTAGTCGACGACGGCCAAGATATATTCTCTACGATCGATGTAAACGCACACTCTGGCGAGCGTACGATCGAGAGCAAGTTTCATGCACGAGCCAGAGATCTCAGACGTTTACTATTCAGTGTTGATTTTTTCTGCGCCTTTCTATCGATGAATCGGGCGAGATATAACTGTATGGGTATGACGAAGGATCGTGAAGTAGTGGAGAGACGTGTGGAGACGAAGAAATCGAGCGGATCAGTGTCAATGACAGCTGGGAGTCTGTGCCGAGCGTTGGATTCGATACACAAACGCATGGACGCACATTATGTCGTGTTTTCAGGTGCGATGGTCGATCGTAATTGATGCAGGACGCTGTCTTCGTGTATTTATATATACAAACTTAATTCGATTCTCGATTGCCCCCGCTCCAACATTTCTCACGCTTTCCACACGCTAACGAACGTTCGCGAAAACATTTCCGAAGCTGTCTACGCGGGCTACACGCGTATCGACATGGTGCGAGTGAAAGGCTCGGGTTCTTATGATTTTTCAGATTAAATCATTTAGCTTACGTCCTTTTGTTGGCTGAGAACCGCGTTTATGAGAATCAAACTGTATCTTGGGAAATTCAACGCTCTCGCTGGAATGAGGCTTGTGTATTAATGGAAATCTCTTTTCATGGCAATGTCAATGACAGAGATTCTCGTCATGAGAAACAGCGCTGAAGAAAACTCACATTATCGCTCCGTTTACGGTCCTTTCGGGTCGTTAGTGCTCCGACTAATTGCACGACTCACGAACGTTTTATTGCTATTTTTTTATACCCCTCAACTCCGCTTTTGGCAATGCTCAGACTGTCATTGACATTGTTCCTAATGAGCGTTAAGCAAAAATATACTGAATGGCAAAATCAAGGTCCATTCGGAGCGAATTTGTAACACGAGCCTTTTTTTTTGTTCCACACGCGTGCTCTGAATACAAATACATTTTTATTGATCAATTAATCGGCTGGCCGTATCCGGCGAGCTGAATTTTTCGTCCCATCGTAACGAACATTATTCAGTTAAAATTTTGGTGCTTTATAATAATGAAAAAAAAAAATGTTATACTTTGATTCTCAGCGGCTAATTATCGCGGGAGGCTAATTAGAAATTGGAAAATGGATCAGGTTCGAGTCTCTGATGCTCTTAAGGGGGTTGGCTACATACGACAATTCGATAAGAATTTAATACAATTTAGTGATACTATTCAAATGCGATCGTATTTGATGCTAATTTAATAATTTAAAATTAATTTTCATTTCAATTTTATTAATATAAAAAAAATTTATTCATTTTTATTGGGTTTTATTCATTTATTTATTTTTATATAATGCTATTTATTTCTCGATTTTTATTTTATTTTATTCATTTGTTTTTATCTTATTTATTTATTAAAAATCAAATTCAAATTTTATTCAAATATGAATGAAAGTTATTTTAAATGAAAAGGAGAAATTCGGAAAAAAAAAATTTCATCGTTTACAAAATTTTTTTTGAATTTTTCGTCTACATTCTTGTCGAATAATTTAAATTTACGTTATGGGAATAGTGTCAAATTACTCGAAAACTATGTAGAAAAAAAAAATCTTAAAAAATTTGAATATTCATATTTGATACTAAAGAGCCCGTTCACCAAATTTCATGCAATTCTAATAATGTCCGATTTCCCTTTGCTTTTTGACGTGGCAACATCGTTGCGTGTAGCCACCCTCTTTAAACTTTGGACATGAGTCTCGAAAGGCTCAACAGGTACCGGTTGATCGGTATGTCGAAACAAATGAAAGGTCGACGTCCGAAAAAAACGATTCGACTCCCAAGGAAGTTTTCTCAGTGCCCGTTGGAGATAAACTGTAATTTTGTCCTATTACTATCCGAGGCACGGTCAATGCCAGGAGCGAGAGGCATTAACACCTGGGAATAACGAGCCGAGGGTAAGAAAGTGTGGCTGTACTCTTATCACGCGTGGTCTCACGCTCATCAATTAGGTTAGCAAGTGTGACGAGATACAATGTCAATGCCAGTGGTTAAAAAAGTTGTACAATGTCAGATACACTCGTAAACAAGCGGCTCGGTAGCGGGAGCGTGCTTGTTCCTTCCTTTTTCATAATCCACGGTAATTATCGCGGCGTCGGGTGTGCGTGGAGGAAATGGCTGCATGCCAGTCGAACAGACTAATTGACAGGATGATAGAGAGCATTGGCGACCGCCATTACGACGGAACGATGAACAACCCTCTCTCGAAGGGTCACGTGAATGAATCCTCGCCACGGCTACTCGCTGCGTGTATAATACTCAGCACGTGACTCACACAACGTTCAACGAGACTTTTCTCTTCTTTATCGATCTATGACGACGCGATTGCGGACTCAAGGGAAGCCGGTATGCTAGCCGGCTCTGGCTCTTGCACACGCAACTTTGTAGGCGTTTCAATGCATGCAAAGTATGATGTATCGTATGCAGAATAAATATAATAATACACGCGAGGATATTGACTGTGGAGACTTGCACGATTCCCTCTCTTTTTCTATGTGTGGCTCGCTCGAGTCGATCGCGCGCCGAGACCTCGTGAAAGATCACTGCAGCACGTGGATCTAGCCAGTGAAATCACGTGCAGCACGTGAGTCTCTCCGCGGACGGTTTAATATGTACTCGCTGCAAAATAAATTTATGTATGTAGAGTAAGGTGCCACCATTCGATACGCTCAACACATTTTCCAAGTTTTTTCGTCTCCCTCGTGACGTTAAAACTAAAATCGTTCAAATTATTCTCGATCGAGTTACAGAAACGACTCTTCCGTCCGCCGAGCGTCTATTTAACTTCTCCACCATCGTAGACATTATCGTTGTGAGAAAGTTTCATCTCGTTTCTGCCATTAACATCCGTAGTAATTCAAACTTTTTTTCATTCACAATTACGAGAAAGTTTTCAGGGAAACGCGCAATTTTCAAATCAATTATTACCGTGAAAAATCACGTTCACATTTTTTTCTACAATGCTAATTAATTCGATTAAAAATCAAGCTACCGAGCTCTTCGGCCTCTTATTCTTGCCAAAACCAAATTCCCTTGCCACGCCAACATTATTTTTGCTAAATATTTACGAGTGGATGATCCTCGAGTTTGCAACGTTGAGATTCAACGGAAAATATTTTTTCTATTCATTATTTATTGAATTTTGAAAATCTTGCCAATTTTTCGGGACCATTGAGATTTTGGCTCTCGGCTCAAGAAAAAAGACAATTTCGTTGCATGACAACGACACAAACTTCAACACTTATTAATATTACGATTAATATCAATTAGGGAGGAGATAAGAAAAAAACCAGAAAAAAAACAAATTAAAGAATTGAAAAAAATCGCATAAAATTTAATCTCAAAAAAATATTCGACCTCAAAGTTGATTCCAATAAAATTATTCATTAGCATAATAATGCTCCAAAAAAATTTGCCCTCGTTTTTCGCAAAAGGACGACTTGTGAATAATTACCCAATCTTTTTTTCTCAGAAACTTTCAGTTTTCTGAAGAAAAAAAAAAATGCTCCAAATCTCGAGAAACTGCCGCTCGTACTCCAGAAACCGAGTTCTCGCACTCGACTGGCAATTCTTCCCAACCCAACGAGGTCACTCACGACACTTCCTTCTCCTTGCGCGAATTTCACTTTGAAAATTAAGATGCATTAAAATCGCGCCGACACACAGTCTCGATCTCTCGGAAACGTGGCGAAGAAAAAAAACCTCCAAAAATTGCACATTTTTTGTCTGGTACCCTACAAGATTCGAAGTTTATGGGAAATGCCGACGAAACAGATTTGCGACTTTCATAAACGAGGCCCAGAATTTTTTCTGACTCTCTTATCAATTGTGAAAAAATTCTCGGGCAGACATCGAAACCAAAAAAATTCGGAGACTGTTTTTTTTCCTTCTTTTTCCATTTTTTACAACTCTCAGTTGAATATTTGTGAAAAAATTCGGTGGCAAATATTTTTCACTGACAGGGAGCGTTTGGACTTGTAGTTCAGAGGTTGCGACTTGTTGCTAATCGTCTCGCTCACGTCGTCAGGTCCAATGATCGATAATCATGATATCGTGACATTGTTAAGGGAGTTGAAGATTTTCTAGCGATAAATTCGTGACTGCAGTTCATAGAGTACGTTTGTCTAAAATAAACCGACCAGAGAGCTTTAATGAGTCGATGTGGCTGCAGGAGATTAATCGATTGGAGAAAAGTCTGATAGCTCAATAATGGATCTCTGGTGAGTCGAGTCGATACGAAGCGTTCGGAAGGTTGATCGAGGGACAAAAATGTGGACGATGGTCATTGAAGTTGTTGCGGAGTGTCCGAGGTACAGAATTTATCGAGATCAGTTTAGCACGAGCGATAGGTACAACATTTATCGTTTGCGGCATGTTGTGCCCCTTGGAATCGTAACACGGGCGTTAGGTAGATAAATCGCCATGAGATTTATGACGAGGGATTAAATAAATTCGCTCTTTGTCCTTATAAGATCGAAAGTTTGAACCAATTAGGAGGCGTAATACTGATTCTCGATATCTCATTATTCCAGCATTATCCAAAGATCGTACTACTCCGGTGCAAGCTTATAAATTTCTATGAAAAAATCGCGATCGCCTGCCAGCGATAAACACTTGGCCAAATGGCAATTCATGCTAACGAGGTAAAGATTTTTCTCCACTTTAAACGTTCCACATCCAAAAGAAATTTCCAACACCGTTCGGACGTTACGAAACCCAAACGTTTTATTTTCGAGCAATATCACTTGACGACAAAATCAATTCAATTGCATTTTTATTTTTATTCCATTTTCTATTATGTCATAAATATTTTTTCACAACTAACTGACCAAATGTATATAAACTTTAAGGAGGGTGGCTACACACAACAATGTTGCCATGTTAAAAGTATAGGCAAATTCGAAATTATTGCAATTTCATGAAATTTGAATTGTAATATATAATGTAATATATATTATGCTATATAATATAATATATAACATAATATATGATATAATATATAATATAATATATAATATAATATATAATATAATATATAATATAATATATAATATAATATATAATATAATATATATTATAATATATAATATAATATAA
>JAPYYS010000412.1:0-64988 GCA_030522525.1 Campopleginae sp. 14b
AAAATTGCGAATTGTCCAGCCTTTTGAAATTTTCAAAAAAATCGTGTCGACGCTCTAATTTCCGCAAATTTTCAGATTCATTGCTCATTCTTTTTTTTTTATAAATAGAGTATCATAATAGGAAGGTTGGCATTGAATTTGGGGAATATTGGTCGAACGGTTTAAATTTTATGATTTTTCAAATTTTACGAAAATTTGAGATTTTGGAAAAATCCTCCAACCGCATTAATTTCTGAAGATTTTATAAAATATTGTGTCCAAGTTTGCACTTTCTCTTTACTTTCTGGAAAAGTTGTTCAAATTTTGTTTTATTTCATATCTCGTTTATTTATTTCTATAGCCGAGGGAAAGAATGTTTGAAACGATTTCGCGTCTTTTTCTCGATCCCTTTCGGCAGAGAAGTGAATTACAATTTTTTCTTCATACATTTTTATAGTTGGAATCGTTAAAATAATGAAGACATGTAAATTCGAATATTATCTGAGGCGTATAATGCGAGGATGCTCGATCACAGGATAAGCTGAGAAATAAGGTAATGGCGACGAAGTTTTAGTCGAAGGATATTTGCCGATCGTTCGAATAAATCCTGTGGCGAGCGTCTTTTACGATCTTACGGTAATAGAAGTCGGTTGGCTCCTTAATCCGAAAATTTGAATCGCTATCGTAAAACAAGGGATTAAGGGTGTTTGTTACGCGCACGAAAAAAAAGTTTTTCGATTGCTTCGGTGGTTCCGGGAGTTTCTCGAATGGGAATGATCGAGAGAATTGCTTGTAGCTCTGCGTGGAGCTCGATCGTGTTTCCCATTTCCTTGAGCGGGTCCGGCGGATTTTTCCTAGGACGAGAAATAATTATCAAAAGACCAAAGATTCGTGAGAGCAGATTTTTTTCGTCATCGCGAAGGCAGCGAGCTCATCAGTTCGATGAACGAAAAAAAAAAATAAAAAAATAATCATCAGAAAAAAAAATGAATCGCATTTTACAAGATAATTGATCGACGTATCGTATCGAATAAATTAATCGATCGACAACAGCTTGCGATCAACTCATCAAAACCGATTGTGTCGGAGCTCGTGAGAACGAATTGAATTTTGGGTGAATTATTGAAGCGAGAAATTAATTTACCGATGAAAACAATTTTATTAAGGTGTAAAAAACAACAAAAAAACACCTTGTGATATTTTTATCCTTTCCATAACGGAGTCCACGCTCTATTATTTTTTTTGACTCGGCAAAACTCATCCGGCACTATTATCGCAGCTCATTTGGTTACATGCATCAGATTACAATAATTTCGTCGAGAATATAAGGAAAGTGGCTTGGTTCACGAATCTCTCTCTCTCTCTCTCTCTCTCTCTCTTTCTCAAAAGAAAGAGACACCACCAAACCCACT
Source organism: Campopleginae sp. 14b (assembly GCA_030522525.1). Classification (NCBI taxonomy): domain Eukaryota; kingdom Metazoa; phylum Arthropoda; class Insecta; order Hymenoptera; family Ichneumonidae; species Campopleginae sp. 14b. The sequence continues at coordinate 1,392 of JAPYYS010000412.1, forward strand.
AAATGCCTGGCGATCAAACTTTCTTCTCGTTCGTCTTGTTCTCGAGGCGAGTTACACTCAAATACATGAAGGTACGAGTGGAGGTTTCTCGTTGTTGTGTCTCTAGGAGAAAGATGGCCAAGTTGTGATGTAACAGTGCACATATTATCTGCTTCACGCATGCACAGTGCGAACCCAATGATTTTGCAAGTAATGGCGTCTTCAAGAGGAATATACTTTATTGTTACTGTATGAAAATGATGGTATTTCTTATTGCCTTGTGGTAACATCTTAGCTATTTCGTTCTTTGGCTCTCTAAGAAAAAAAAAAAAAAAAAAAAAAAAATGAAATGAAAAAAAAAAAAAAGAAAAAAAAAACAAAAAAAAAAATAAATTTATTAAGCGGTTGTCACAAAGATTTACAACGGTTCGAGGAATATGCATTTGTATACAGGGTGTCCCATGGACCGAGCGGTCCTCCAGAGATTTAATTAATTGCTCGTTAATTAAGTGCAGCAGGAAATATTGGCAAGGAGTAAATATTTCTCCCGGGGCCACTCGATCTTCACTCGCCTTCGTAGCAACTTTTTATCGAGCCTCCGGAAGCAGAGATCCTGGAATGTTCGAAACGTTATTTAGATAATGATTGGAGTACCGATTGGTTGATCATTTGTGAGAAATAAATGCAAGTGGAATGACGGAATAGCGAGGCGATTCGTGGCTTGATGATGCTCCGGCTTGGCGGAGCGATTAGGAGTGACTTATGTACGCGGATCGAGCAATCGTTTTTCTCTATTCGTTCATGTCCATCTCGCGTCAATTACACATATATAGAGACACGTATCGTGATTATTTTCTCTGCGTTGCTTGTGAGTCGATGATGGTAACGAGTTTGCGCAATAATAACGAACAAGCTGGAGGTGTTCGTAATAAATGCGGCGAGATATGTGCCCCGAAAGGTGTTAGTTCAAGATCATCCGGCGATATACAAGATGGCGTTGGATGCTCTCTCCGCAGAGGGAATATTGCCGCACGTTTCGTAATCGTGGCCCAGAAAAAATAGCGCAACGATGAACAGAAAAAAAATTATAATTTCTTTTTTAAATCGTCCTCATTTTTTATTCGCCAATAAAACAAACAAAATTCCGGATAATCGTAATAAAGTGAAACGGAAAGGAATCCAATACAGACATGCCGTAAGCTCCTCTCGCGAGGGACATTATGTAGCAGCAGGTAATTACGACACGTCTCAAAACGACCTTGCGATCACGTATACCTTGTAAGGAGAGTCTTAGCGAACGCGTCGTAATAATCTCGTTGCAGCAAACACTGGATGAAGGCTGTAATCGATAAAGAGCCTGATTATTTTTCATCTCGTTTCGCACCTCGTGCATTAAATCTCCGGTCGATTGACAGCCCCAGCGTTTTTTTTTTTTTTTTTATTGATTTTTTTTTTTCAAGAGTTATTGCAATTATTATCGACGTTTATTTTTCATCGAATCGTAAACAATGTTCGTGCGCATTCGGGGCACTATTCAACAATGAAATTTTATTTCGTGCACGTCAAATTAATTCCACGCTAAGTACCGGGTCGAGCACAGTTGTAATTTTCTATTCATCAATTTTTATTATTATTATTTTTTTGTATCATGCATCGGTACGTCTGTCGCGATCCCCGAGAAGGAGGACGATCCTCGCAGTGAGAGGATCTCGTCCTTGGCTCTATCTCGTCTCGACGACTCTCGTTCATGTCGTGACGTCCGTTAGACAGCTCCAACATATGCATTTCAAACGAACAAGACTAACTTCACCAAATCACACTGGACGGAAATTTATTTTTTATTAATATTGAAAAATTGAAAGATTAAAATTAATAAAAATGTCTGTGACGTGGATCAAAGTTTCGCGTCTCTGTGGCAACGAATTTGATCGAATCTATTCGAACTGTCGGGAAAACCTTGACCAAAATGACATTTTTCCTGGAAAAGATTGATTTTTTTTGAGCACGTTCGACTGAACGTTTTTTTGTTTTTTTTTTTTTTTCTTGAAAATCACAAAATACAGTGATCGTGCCAAAAAATATTGTGGAAAGTCTCTTGGAAAGTCAGATTTGTTCATTTCAATCGTAAATTTTACTGACGGTTGCGTTGGAAATGGAAAATATTGTCAAAATATGGAACATTTTGAAATTATCAAAAAATGTTAAATTAACTGTTTTCAAAAAAATATCGATGTTTTTTTGAAAAAATGTAATTTACAGTTTTTGGGATTTTATTCAATGATTTATCGCGCGTGATGAGCGACGAGCAATTATCGAAAAATTATCGCTAAACTCTTAAGCTAAAAACAATATTGACGTTTTTTGAAAGAAAAAAAAATTAATTTTCAGTGTTCCGGATGTTATTCGATGATTTATGGCGCGTGGTGAGCGACGAGCAATTATTGAAAAATTAGCACTAAATCCTTAGGCTATAAAGAAAGTAAAAAGTGGTGGGGGATAAAGCTGGACTCGTAACGATCAAAAGTGATAGGCTCCGGGATAAATATATTCGAAAAGTAAATAAAAAAATGACGACCGTGAAATTTGATATCAGGGGATCTACGTGAGAGGAATTAAGTTATGAATTACGACTCACAATAAATGTTTAAATTATTCGTGGCCGGAGAATGGGGAAGCGCCTCAGAGGGATCGAGAGAGCGCGAGATAGCTGAACTCAGCAGGGTCAAAGGTGAAAAATTTTCTCTGCTTGGTTTTGCGCCAACTCCTGCCAGTCGATTAAAAGAGGCTTTAATCATCTCGCTCGCGTGGTAACCCCCCCGTATATACCAGACTGCTTGCGAAGGTGGAGGAAGAGTTACGGTATATGTATAAACACATATGCACTGGGCATTTCGAGTTGAATAAAGAAAAACTCTTGATTTTTATTGTCGAGAATAAAATGGTACGAAAAAGCCTCGACAATTTTTTTGAGACCAACGAAACAATTGTAATTACGATAATGAACAAAAAAAAATGTAAAAAAAAGTCGATTCGTTGCTTCTTCATCAAGAATCTCCTCCAGAGGGATTCCCAGTTGAGAAAACGCTCGTAGTTCAGGGACGCCACCGCCTGGTGGCGCCCCGCGCATGCGCACATCGCCGCGCGACTCCTCGCAGGGCTAACCAACGCGCAGAAAGACTTCGCGAAATCGAGAGAGAGAGAGAGAGAGAAAAGGAGACAGAGGGAGAAAGATGGAGCGCTAGGGAGTGCGCGGAACGCTACGGGGGCCACCCACGGCGTGGACGCAAGGATCGGGTCCTCGGGTAGCCTTTATTTCTCGAGAAAATATTATCATAACACCTGTCGTCTCTACACTGGTGTTGGTACCTACCGGTTTGCGCGTGCTGTGTTCTTCTCTCTTTCTTCTTACGTTTTTTCCTCTTTTCTCTTTCTTTCTTCTTTCTCTTGGCCCGTCCTATCTCTATATTCCTACACTCTCGTCGACTCACAGGCGGGCTATATAAGCACGACCAACCACTCTTGACCATACTAAATTTCTATATATCCACACACATGGAGATTTATATTTGTATGACAGTATCTGAACGTTCAAATAATATTTTTTTCCTGACTATAGCATCGCATTCGAGAATGACATACACACGGATGAGTATTAAGTGAATAGCTGCGTGAGTGGCACTGTCCTTATAGAAAGACCGAATCGATTCTGATGTTTCGGCATCGTAACAAAACGATACCAACGTAGTTTATATTTCGGACACGTGCTATAGGCACCGCACTGGACATCCTCGTAACATAAGATAACACCAGGAGCTATCCAACTTTTTTTATTTCTCATAGAAATTCATACGTATGTGTACCTCGAACTACTTGAGCATAGATCTTAAGGAGACACCTTTTCAATTGAAGAAAAACATTCGTATGACTCCACAGGGACTCCCAGGACGAGATTTTCGCTTGGCAAAAAAATGGTAAAAAATTTGAATATTAATATTTAATACTTAGGAGTATGCTCAACAAATTTCATCAAATTCTAATAATTTCGAATTTCTCTATGCTTTTAACATGGCAACATTGTTATGCGTAACCGCCCTCCCGAAGGAAATTGGCTACACTTCTTAATAGATCGTTACAATCTTTTTGAGGCTTTGGATAAAAATATTTGATATTTTTTTTTTGAAATCGCGTTTAATTTTCAGTGGAGCATTCTTTTTCTTGATGTTTTACGTGAAAATAAATGAGGAAATTGAAAAACTTTCAAGCATGAATGAAAATCTTCGGGAGAGGGGAGTACAGGCTGGGGCAGATCGATAAGTCTGAATGTAGTGACAATTACGAAAATAAAAGATTGCAGTCTATTGTGCTATTTTGGTAGCTCCTCGGGCTGCTGGTCAGGGAGTTGCTTAAAGAATGGAGAGCCTTTATGCGACAGCAATTCATTGGATTCTCTTTTAGCAGCGGGAGGAGAAAGACGATGAGAAGCGAAAGTGCTGCGGAAAGAAGAGTGGACAAGGGGATGTTGTTGGACGCGGTGAAAAAAAAAAAAAAAAAAACGCGCGTGCACCTTAGGTCAAGATCCAAAGCGCAGAGGAAAAAACAGAACGAGACCCGGTGAGGCTTGTCCGAAGCATCATCTCTGTGATCTTTTACAAATGCGAAATTTATCTGCGTCGATCTGGTGCGCTCGTTGAAGGGCCACTTTTCGATGTCCACTTCGATTCTTATTTCATCGAGCTACCAGCATTCACAATGAATCCATTTTTCTACATGACACGTTTGTCTCATAAAAGAAACGAAAGGGCTTAAGGTTCGTCGCTGTGAACGGGAGTCTCGGGATTGGCCGCCCTTTCTCCAGGCTGACAAGAGACATTTATTATTCCTGGATAGTTCTAAGAGGTTCTTCAATAACGAGCCGACTGCATTGTCATTGGCACAGCTCGAGAAATTCATGAGAATGAATGTTTTGGTTTTCATGAATGCAGCCCTGACACCTTCGAGTGGTCTGGATTCCCAAAACATCGCGACTCTCCGCTTCCCACCTTTTTTTTCATTCTCCGTCCTTTCCCTCGTCTCCTCCCTCTTGCTCCATTTTTTTTCCGTCCTCGACTCTCCGAGCTACCGCGTGCCCTGCGTCCCCCACTTTGCCGGCCACCATGTGCCTCCCAATCCTTCGAGAGCACGCGGCTCACTAACACTTCAGGGATCTGTGCTCGTTGGCTAAATGCTCGGAGGACGAATCGCCACGTTCACAAAGAAACGATCACCTGTGGAGTGGCGAGGGCCCTTAACAAAAGCTCCCTGAGTCTTCCACCAGCTCCGGGTAAACGAACTGGAACTCGCGTAATCGCTGACGACGTCGATAAATTATCGACGTCGTGGAGCCTCCAAGCTCCCGCTCAAGAATCCATGTCGTAAAGACGTCTCGGCCAAAAAAATCAGTTCGCTCGGCCAAACCATTTATTCGGCTCAATTTTTCATTCCTCCCACTACATGACTCTTCCCTGGAAATCGTTTCAACGAAAATTCTTTTATACTAGCTACGCAACGCTCGCTACTTCATTGTCCAACTTGTCTGCGGTCAGAGACGCCCGTTGCCTCAATGACTCCTGAGAATTTTATGATGTGGGTTATGGACCGAACTACAAAACCTTAAGAATTCACTCCGATCCCGATCCCGAAATAAGTAGGTCCCGAAAAATCTTATTTATCAAATTATTGATGACGAGGAACAAAAACCCCGCATGCCTCGACGAATGTTTCCAAATTTACGAATTTTTCATCTCCCGACACGATCGTTAGACTTTTCTTAGGTTCTCATGGCTTTTCAATATTTTTGCTTCCTTATAGACGAAGCTATGTGACGGTGAAATTTTTTTTCTCCAGATTTCAATGTCAATGTGCCTGAAATTTCCCAAAATATCGAAACATCATAACTAGAAAAAATGTCCGGATGTCTGTGTGTGTATGTTATGGGACTGTAAAATTCAAACGTTCATAACTCGAGAACGGTTTGAGCTACAGGGCTCCTGTTTCGCATAGATGTTAATCCATATGAGCTCGTCATTGTCTGAGAATTTTGTTGGAATTGCTAGAAAAATACGAATTGTACAGCATTTTGAAATTTTTTAAAAAAGCGTGTCGACGCTCTAATTTCCGCAAATTTCCAGATCCGTTGCTCATTCTTTTTTTATACATGAAATATCATAATAGGAAGGTTGGTATTCGAATCTGGGGAATATCGGTTGAACGGTTCAAATTTTATGATTTTTCGAATTTTACGAAGATTTGAGATTTCTGAAAAATCGTCCAACCGCATTAATTTTATATTGTGTACAAGTTTGTAGTTTCTATTTACTTTCTATAAAAGTTGTCAAAATCATAAAATAAAAATGCAAATATTTAAAAAAAAGCTGCAAATTATCGAAAATTGAAAATGATTTTTGGCTTGTAGGCCGAATAATGACGGATTGTCGTGAATCAATAAAAAATTTAAATAATCGTGATTTTTTTCTTGCATCCTGCCAGCCCATTCGTCAAAATCTTGTTAATTCCATTTCGGAATAAAGAGCAGCGATGTCTCGAGTAAATTTCCGAGCTTCTCTCTGGGCATCGAGAGGAAACGAGAGCTGCGTGTTCGATTGGCGATAAAAATGAAATAAAAATGCGGATAGAAATAGCGAGGACGTGAGAGATACGGATTGCGTCTGATTGTGACCGGAGGACTATGATTAATCGGGAGCGATCATCTCTGGAGCGCGTGGGTTACTCTCGAGATCGTTTTCAATGCGTCCAATCAAGCGAACAAAACTCCAACAATTTTTCCACCAACTTTCAGTCCCGAATGAGATTTTCCCGCCCTTAAGGGTGTCGGTCATCGCCGTCCCGAAGAAAAAGTCTATTCACGATATAAAAATATAAAAAAATCCTTTCATATTACTCTCAATCGTTAATCTTCCCGGAGCAAATAATAATTAATTATAGAAAAGAAAAAAAAAATAACACGAAAATGTTTTCGAAATGACAAGACGATACAATTATTTCGAGGATTCTTGCACCTTAAGGATCATTTTTATTTCTTACCTCGTCCTAGTGTGTTGAAATTCATCAATTTTTTTATTCATTTTCCCTGGGAATTTTTCGACCTGATAGAAAGATTCGTCATTATTCATCCAACTGATGGTTTCGCTGTCGAATAAAGTCAATGATATCACTCCATTACTTTAAAGCGAATAATTTATCGTTGAGTGCACTCAATTTCATTGACGAAAAATAATAAATCTCAGCATTGGATGAACGTGAGCGAGACGAAAGGAGTGGATAAAAAATGTGAATGGAATGATTTATCGGAGGCTAAAAAATTGGATAGAATGTCATCGAAACAAAGTGTTTATTCAATCATTGGATATATGCAAATGTGCATAATTTTTTCATGCATTTTTTATTCGACTGAGAACGTTAACAAATGAGTACAATGGGTTTAATTATTTGACATGAATAAATCGATCGTTATCTGAGTGTTTTTATTAACAAGAAAAAATCGATCGGTTCCGAGTCGATTATTAGTTTGCTAGGGCTGTGTTGGACGATTCGTTGCAAATAGCGGAACGTTTCGACTGGCAATTCCCATTCGTGTCGCCATTACAAAACCGATTCCGACATTAATTAATAATAAAACTGCCAACTAACATAAAAATAACTTTATTGACAAAAAAAACGAGAATTTTTTTTTAAAGAACTGTATTAATTAGGGTTTCGTAAAAAATGACGAGTTTCATTTAACTCGCAACTATTACGAAGTATTCCGTATTTAATGATCGATCCTATCGAACTGATCCATAACTGGAGGCTGTATGAATAATAATGGCGTCGATTGATGGCCCCATTAATCGCGCCAAAGGAGACTGCGGTTTATCAAGAAAAAGAAAAAAAAACGGCCAGAAAGAAATTAGTGATGGTCCAGCGGTCTCGAGCACGTAATAATATTTAAAAAAAAAAAACACAAAACTGGATCAGAAAACCCAGACTTTATTAATCCCGATCGTGCGCCTTTCAAAACTCGATCCAATTTCGCTAATTGGAGTAAATTGAAAAAAAAAATTTATCGGACACGAGTTTCGAGAGAAAAAATTGGTTTCATCGTTCGTTAATATTGTACCCATAAAATAATGAACGAAATGCAAAGTAACGTTGATCCCTCGCGGATAGACGTTGCAGAAAAAAATACGTTTCGATTTATATTCATTGATCCGTAGTCTCGATAGTTTCATCTTTGATCTGCGAGGTGTCGAGATAATAAAGAAAGTTTTGAAGATACACACGTCCGGCTAGAGGGGTATACGGGGTGTCTCAAAAATGTTGGCAAAATTTGAGAAAAATCGAAAAAGGATTGGTACTCTTGGTAGACACACTGGGTCATTTTGACCCGGACCAACTTTCCGGGATTCTCATGTCTGCGCACATCCGGTTTTCGATCAGAAACGATCGAAAGACCGAAAATACGCTCCGGGTCAATTTGACCCAGTGTGTATACGACCCGGGCGATTTTGAGTTTTTCGAGGTATCGATTACGATCGATTCGGCATCGAAAATCATCGAAAAAATGTTTTTTTTCAGACTCGAACTCCCGAGACTCCCTGTATACATCGACTCGCGCATATCAATGTGGAAGTTTGAGAATGGAATAAAAAAAAAGGCGCGGCATCATTTTCGTGTGCTCGATGACAGACGAATATCGCTAATGGGATTTGATGATGGGACGTCAGAATGGATTCTCGCGTAATTTGTCGTACCCCGGTCAAGCGATGCCTCTTCGAGATTCATCTTTTTCCTTCGATCGGCTTAGACCCGCACAAGCGGAAAAAGGAGAGAGCACGTACTCGGTTTTACGTAATACACCATTTCTTTCTCTCTTTCTGTCAATTTAGTCGAACACGAGTGTCAATTGTATGGCTCCGGGACAAACACACGATGGATTACGAATCCTCGTGAGACATCCGAGTCTCACTCCTCTCGAGAATGTTCCTTCACTCGTACTTTACATTCCGATTGCCCAATCCCTCAAAATACACTCCATTTTTTTCGTCTACACACACTTCATGACCTTTTAACTACCAAACATTGATTTATTCCTTCGTTAAATGCAATTTATGAAATTTCATGCAAACCTCGACGTTTTTATCGTTTACTGCTCGACGCAATGTCGTTAAAAAGGAGAAAAATATAAAGAAATTTCTTGAAAACTGTCAATCAGAAAGGTTTGGGAAAAAAAAAAGTTTCGCTATTCCAGTGAAATTTTTGGTTTCTTTTTGAATTTCCAGCAAAATGATCGATTGAAATGACCAAAATTTGACGGTGAAATTTCTTTTTTTTACCAGATTTCAATGTCAATGTGCTTTCAATGTCCCGGAAACATGGAAAATTTTGTTTTCAGATCCTCTCAGTAAAGTCTTGAAATTAATTTTTTTTTATATCCAGAAATAAATTACTCCAGCGTAAAAAAATAAATAAATTAGCTTCGCTTCAAATTTCATTTCCAATATGCAACATTTTATGGTATTGTTCGAATTTAGTGTGAATAAAAGTTTCATTTATTGCACGTACGATCGTATGAATAAATTAGTGTATAAATACGTGTGAAAATTGTGGCGTGAAAAAAAACATCTCCGTTTAAACGACCCTTGCATCTGTAATCCATCTTGTCTGTTGAATTCGATCTGGCAGTCTGATATATCGAACGGAGTTGTGTTATAAACACACATGGGGGCAGACATAAAGGCCAATGTGTATGAGAACATGGATTTTTATGATTATTTTAGTTTTTGTTGTTATTTTTATTTGTAGTCCTCGGTTTCGTGCTCGGAGATGGAAAGAATACACTCTGACTTATTGTACGTTTAACGAAGATCGTAAAGTCTCAGTTTAATCTGATACAAGAAGGAGCAATCGTACGGTTATTGTGTCAAAAACAAACTTTCTTATCCACATTCGATTGAGATGTCTAATGAGAATGAACCTTCGTTGAGCCACGACGTGAAAGCTTCGCGTCGTTTCACTCCAATCACGTGACCTTTCACAGAGGAATAATAATGCGTGAAAAGAAAAAAAAAAACAAAAAACATCTATCGAATTGATTTTGAAATATTAGAGAAAAATGATGGCGAGGCTTTCGCAACGTTTTCTTTATTGAATTTTCCGATCGTCGATCTCCACTGACTTTTTATTTTCATTTCTGTATTCGCTGTCAAGTTTTTATCCTTCACTCTCGGATTACCAGGCTATTGGAAGATTTTACAAGGGTGACTGTCATCAATAAGACCAAAGGATATGCTCCAAGTCCCAGGACTCGAGGGAAAAGGGCCGCTCTGCTACCGAGACGCACATTCGGCGACGATCTCGTTATGCGTAACCGTGCGTATACACGCAAGTCGGAACAATAGCGACTTGTATTCTCTCGTGAGAGAAAGAGCCTCATCGAATAATAAAAAAAGGAATAAAACATGGAAGGAGCGAGAGAGAAATACGAAGGGTCTCATAATCTGACGGGAGACATAAATTCGCGGCAACGAGTCAGTTTGCCTCGCTACAAATCCGGGTCGCCGTAGCTAAAAGGGTTTCTCCCTGCCAGGTGTCCAGCCCAATACCAGCCGCCTCCCTCCTCACACCACATGCCCAATATATGCTTTTCTTGGGGACCAACATCTTCGCGAAAAACGATCCGCGATCACCATTTTCCAACGATTTTCTCAACTTCTACAACTTGGGGGTTGGCAAACTCGTGTTAGGGGTGAAAAAACCAGAAAGGAATGAAAATTTCGTTTCCTGAACCGAAGAATGACTCTCAGGACTTTTTTTTAAGGACGGTGACTACGCACAACAATGTTGCCATGTTAAAAATATAGGAAAACTCGAAATTATTAGAATTTAATGAAATTTATTAATATAACAAATTTTCAGGATTTTTTTTCTACATAATTATTGAGTAATTGAACACTAAATTTTATTAAATTCTCATCATATTGTCGTGTGTAGGCAACCTTCTTAACGTCATGGGTTAATGGAAAGGTTCTCGAAATTTGTAGAGAGATTCGGGTACATGGACGACATGCAAACTCTCGTAAATAATGATTATCGATACGATATTGGAATGACGGAATGAGCCTGATCGCCTTGAAGAATTAGCGTAGCGAATAGGAATGTGTGAGACATTTGTAAATCGCATATTGGCATCCATTCGATATTCTGTTTCCGAAGATTATTTTTTGTGGAGGGTGAAGGATAGCGGAAAAAGATTGGTCACGGTGCTTTGCCAGAAACTCGAGGGGTGTCGTTGGCCAGCCCCTCGTTTCCGCGTCTATTAGCCGTAGTAATCCTCGAATCATACGAGATCAACGGAGTACACAAAGTCCAACACATCGTTGTGTATCCTGCGAGGTATCTTGTTCCCGAAAATGAAGGTATCATTCCCAAAAAACGTCGCAGCTGTACGCAAACAAACAAAAAAATCCAAATAAAATTTTAATTTCTCTCGAAAAAATGAAAAAAAAATGGGGAAAAAAAATTCTATCAATTTCCCACGCAATTTTTAACATCCATCAGATATTTCCCGACATTCCACGGATTCCGAATTGCGTCACTTACCCCCTTAAAACGAAATAAATTTATTATTGCAAGAAAAAATGAAAAAAATGAATAAACATCGACGCTGCGATTCAAAGATTTGCTCTAAGGTGCTCGAGGGAATGTCCGTCTTCACCCCTAAACGTGCGCTCGAAGTGAATTCCGAGGATTCCCCCCGAGAATATCTTAAGTGCTTATTTTTTTTATGACGGACGTTGAAAATCTCGAGATTTTCTAGAATTTTTATGATTCCGTTTCCTTATGCCAGTTATTTCGGCCTGAAAAAAGAAAAACTAGTTTCCAGGTGAAAAATAAAGAGACGGAGGATCGCTGTGTGCCGGGATATTTGTTAGCGAGACCGTTGCACTGTGCATCGCGCTGCAGTTATGTGATTCGCGCCATTTTATGACTTTCCTCTCTCGACCCTCTGCAGAGTTCGTAATATTAGTATCTGTGTGTGTTCACATGTATATGCATTCGCGGTGATAACGTGTTGAGGAAATATGCATGTGCATTTTATACCATACAAGGTGCCCTTGAATTAAAATGGTAATAGAAATGTAGCATTGGAATTGCGAATGTCATAGCGTGTGTGTTAAAGTTGCTAGAGACTCGCTCTCGTGCCTCATGTCGACTGCTCAGCTCTCTCTCTCTCTCTCTCTCTCTCTCTCTCTCTCTCCATTAATTTCCTTCTCGTTTTTTCCTTCGACCATCATCCATGAAGCAACTATGTATATGCTAAGTAGCGCCTTGTTTTGAATTTAGAACAGGCGCCATATCGCCGAGCGCACAAATGCTCTTTGCCCCCGCGAAACTGTAAGTCCTCGGCCGCTTTGCTCCAGCCCATTTCTCCCCGCGCGCCCTTTTTCTCGGTCCATGTTTTTTCCTTCGGACGACACAATCGATCGCGGTTCCTGAGGTTTATCCATTTTTTTTTTATTGAAATTTTATTGAGGCCGCGGGGAAATGCGTTCGGCAAGGAAATGAAAAAAAAGTTTGACCATTTTTTCGCTAAGACCATTTTTTTCTATTTAATTCTTCGCGGTCGTCAGCCCCGCACAGAAAAAGCTTTTCCATGCTATTTTATTTGAAAGAATGAAACGGCCTGAAGGAAAAATCCTTTTGCTCTAAAATGTGGAGTTTTTTCAAGATCTGAGCAATCATACGGTGCTAAGAAATTGTGTGTGCCGACAGGCGCGAAGAGCAATGGTCAATGGGCGTTGCTCGTGGTAGGCTATTTATCCAGAGTAAACAGAGCACCGGGGGTGTATCTTCCCCTGCCTCTTTCTTTCTGGTCCCGTGAAAAGGGCAGAAGAAGAATGGAAGCACCACGAAAAAAAAAAAAAAAAAACGAAATTTCATCTCCCTTAAAAACTTTGCGTCAGAGCACACGAACTAGCACCTTTTTTTCTTGGCAAAGAATTTTTTTATTATAGCCCCGAGAAGCCTAAGTCAACAGTTGAGTTTGAGGGCGATCGAGCACACGAAATTCCAACACATTTTGCCCTTTTACTTCACCCGAAACACGAACACGCTCGAGATCCTTCGTGTCCGATGAAAAATAAAGGAAAGGAAAAAAAAATCGGGATCCGAAAAATTTTGCTCAATTTTTCGGGAAAGAATATTCTTGCGCCTCGTGTCTCGGGACATTTGACATCCTTCAGATATTATTAAAAAATGAAAGAAAAAATTCTACGAAAATTCTCACATATCGCCGCACCCGAGACCGCAATTTCCCGATTGGGAGCCACGTTAATAAAAAAAATTCCCTTGTGACTGGCAGGAGAAACGTCTCTCCAGAGACGTTCGATTTTTCAAAACACCGGAAAAGGCTTAGCTCACGCGGTAGAGATCGTAAGATTTTTCAAAAACTACAAATGACATTTTGTTCTTCAAAATATTTCGCACCGGAAGCTGTGGCGTTTGGGATTGAAGAAAAAGTTCTCGGATTGCTGTGTTCACCGCCTCGGAGTGTCAAATTGTCCTGCGAGATTTGTCCTGTCGATAATTCGTCGATGATTTATCTTAAACGCTTGTTTATTTCGATCCCTCATCTCACTCGTCTCAGCCAGATGGACACGCTCCTTCGATGTCTTGATGAAAAGAAAAATTAATGTGCCTTTCAATGTATTTCTTTTTTGCGCTACCGGAAACGGGCTCGCGTCGATTTCTATCTTAATTTACTATTGTTGACGATGAAAACGTTTGCCAAGCTGCGATACAGCTTGAGATGCGGTTCCTCTTGTCCGCAGGGAATCTCCAAAGATCTCTGCGATTCTGCATTTATGGAAGTTTTTATTAAATCTTTATATTTTTCCATCAGCCTCATAGAACATGAAATTTTGTTAACAAAAACGCCAATATTTTGTTAAAAACGTTGAACTAAATAATTTTTGATCATTTAAAAATGTTCGGTATTTCGATAATTTTTTTTTCATTTTTAACGAAAATGTTAACAAAGTTTACGATCGGGATAACAAAAGTTTACTTTCGGAAGAAACTTTCTTCGATATTTTGCGCTGCAATGATAAAATTTTCGTGATTTTTGGAAAAAAACGTTTGGTCGAACGTATCGATTGATTCTTATGAGGTTTTGTATGAAATTTTGATTTTTCGAACACCATTAAGGGCCAGGGATCATTTTCATACTTTTTAAACATCAAGTGTGAAAAATGTTCTAAAAAAAAATTTTTTTTCGACGTTAAAAAAAGATTTTTTTGATATTGAAAAAAAATCAGAACGGAATAGAAAATCAGATGGAATCGTGTCCCAAGATTCATGGCAGCGTGGGCCCATAAACATCGCTGGAGCAGGGATGTTTGAGATATTCTATTGGGTTGCTCACGTCCATAATATCTTCTGGGAATCCGCAGCTCTTGCTCGAATTCCCAGATGACGAGGAAGGAAAGGAAAAAAAAAAAAAAAATAGTGAGACAGAGTCAAAAGTTCGAGTGACTTTAGGGGCAAAAAGAAATGGGAGAAAGGTCTCGTTTTATGGAGCCTAAAGGAGCGAGACGCGCGCAGGAGCAGCGAAAAGAGAGAGAGCGACGAAAAAAAAAAAAAAAAAAATAGAAAAAAGCCACACGTAGTGGGCGGATCAACGTGCGATCAGATTAATGACACCATAAATCCAATAAAATATCACCGAGAATCCAAACAATGCGGGCGAATCCCCGGGGCATCCTGGCCCCGAATTTAAATCGTCCAGTCCACCTTTTTCGTCCTTACAAATTTTTTTATTCTTCTCCCGATCTACCAAAATAATTATCAAAAGTTACACGGAATCTTGTCGATGAAAAAGTCTCGATAATTTGTAGAAGATGCAATTAGATCGAACGAAAAAAATTGTCGAGCATAAACGCATTTCGGAAAAAACGAAAGCTTGCTAAAAAAAACGAGACGTCCGTGCCCCAATAAAAAAGAAAGTTGACCTTCGTTCCTGGGCCGATATATTTTCATTTTTTCGAGTGCATTTCTGCAGCAGAGTCATAGTAAGAGAAGCAGTAGCCTCTTGGAACAGCAGCAGTAAAAAAATCTTATTTTTTAGACGTCGAGAAAAACCGAACCTCAATGAAAATCGTCACGAAGTTCAATAAATGAGTAAAAAATGAAAAATCGGTTGATTTTTACGGCGCAAGTCCTGAGGATTAAAAATAACGAGACTCAGAGGAATTCGGTCGATTTTCTCAAAACCCATATCGACGATCGTGAGATCGAGGGAAACATCGATTGAACAAAAAAAATCGGCACGATTTTTGCGAAATCGATAAAGACCGCAAGAAATATCGGCACGTTATATTTCAAAACTTGAAGGGTCAGGTAGTAAAAATCGGTACAATAAAGCAAACGAGAATGATAAATTAGTCCAATATTT
Source organism: Campopleginae sp. 14b (assembly GCA_030522525.1). NCBI lineage: Eukaryota > Metazoa > Arthropoda > Insecta > Hymenoptera > Ichneumonidae > Campopleginae sp. 14b. The sequence continues at coordinate 16,861 of JAPYYS010000412.1, forward strand.
CAAAAATCGGTCGATAGAGGTCGTAAATAAAAATCGATATGGCTGCGATTCTTGAATTACAATCGTTTAGAGAGGAATTAAGCAACAATAACAAACGTATAATCTCAGCTACAATAAATATCTATTGACGATGAAAACTGCAATAGCTCCGAGACATCGACATCGACACCATACCGATAATAATAAATCATCGCGACGTTTATATACACGAAAATAATATTTATTTGTACGACAACTTTTCATTGTCTGGACAAAAGAAACGTGTAACAGTTTAATATAATAAAATAAACAATCCAAGTGTTTTTGATATACATCCGAGGGATCGATATCGTCGAGTTCGATCGACGAATTTGTGTCCCGCAGCGAGATCGTCGATCGGTCACGCATCCTTTGCGCAATCAGAGTGTGCACTCTTATCGTTCCTGCACATACAGGATGTTCCATTAATACAGCAAAATTGATCCATTGACGTCAGCGAAAAAAAAAACGAAAAAATGAAAGAAAAATCGGTAACGATTTTTGTTCGATTTTTTGGCTAAAATTGAAGAAAAAAAAAGAAAATCGTTTTGCTGAAGATTCAGGAATGACTGTGAGTATCCATTGCAATTTTCTGCAAGTTTGTAGTCGCCAAAGATTGTTCATTGAACTTGAGACACGTTGTACATGTACAAATATGATTTTTTATCGATCAAGAAAGTCTGTGAGTTGGTCGGAGGTAAAAAGGGTCGTGAGGTCGTTGGTATCGATATCTCGAATCGATAGGTGACGTCTCGACATCTCGTGCCTCATCAAGGAGCAGATGGAGGCGAATGCCGCGTCATTGGTTGATTCTTTCGATGGTATCGGTTGTTTTTAGTGTCGAAGGGAGAGACTCGAGAAAATTTGAACCTCATGAAAAATAAATAATTTTTTTTAAATCGTTTTTTCGACTATTCTTCGTATTCATGAATTTTCCAACCAATTTTTTTGGCTAAAAATATTCAAAATAATTCACTGTTCGTGGAAAATTATTTTTTACGTGACGTGGATAATTATGGAGGTGAGAAAAAAATATTTCGAGTCTGTATTCGAAAAAGTAACGGTACAGGACCTTAAGGAGAGTGCGTAACCCCCTGTGGAGGGGAATCGCGGGGGCGAAGGCAACAGGGACGTTTTTAACGTTTTTACGACGTAACCAAAATATTTTTTTCCCTCAAAAACGGGAGTCGTGCTCGGTAAAAAAAAAAATGAAGGAAGAAGTGAAAGAGAAAAAACTGAAACAGGTCGTTCTGCATAATGCAGGGCGCAAGGAGACGGCACGTGTTCCATAAAAATACGAGAAGATCTTTCGTTACGATCGAGAATGACAATCCGGAGGTCCGAGGGTATGAAAACAAAACGTTAAAAAGAATAGAAGAAAATATTTAGGGGTGAAGGAAAGCGTCCGATTTTACCGCTGCGAAAAAAATCGACACCGTTACGAGAATACGACGGTGTAAAAAAACAAAACGTCCGGGGGCAGGAAAGTTTCTTCGTGACCTGCTGGTGACAATTTATGGTTCGTCCGGATACGGGGCTTGAATAAAACCGTTTTCCTCCCCTGCCACGACGAAAAAGTGGAAAAAAAATCCTCAGTCTCGTTTGATTGGCACAATAAAAATTGAGGGCACGCCAAAGACCGTCAACATTTTTTTAGCTGTTTTTTTTTTCACTGAATCTCTTTACACCCTTGAATCATAAAATGCTTAAAAAAACGATCCCCATCGATTTTCCAAACCTACTTGGTCGATCGATAAATCAAATCTCATCGTGAACTTTGAATTTCCTTTTCCTCGTTGGACCCTCCCGAAGAAATGTGCGAAAGTCAGCTGCACTTGTTTCCTCCGAACCCCGATGCATTAATCCCTCCGTTTGACTCGGTCCACGATGGAAACGTACACTAACAAACTCGTTCCACGTCGCCTCATCTCTTCTCAGTGGATACACGCGGTCCAGCTATTCCTTTGGCCGGGCGCGCGCGATGTTTTCCGTAGCTCTTGGTGCTAAGAAAAAAAATACGAGGGTATTTCGTGTCGCTGCAAGGTGTGTAGTACTAAAAACCTATACAGGGTGTCCCGGAAGTAATGGCCAAAGAGTCTCAAGCCTGATATTAATCCTGTGTCGTTCGCAAAACCTGCCGAAACATTTTTTTTTCCATGCCTCGATCCTCCGAGATCGCGTCGCTCCAGGACGGACTTTCCCGACGTCCAATAATTCCCATCAATCAATACCAATCAATTACAATGCACGTCCCGTCAATCGGGCGTTTAATTAAAACAAAAAAAAATTGAAAAAAAAAAAAAAAAAAAAAAAAAACATTATTGCTCCGAAACTTGCACGAACTGTGCGAGCCCGCAAAACTCGAAGTTACTCCTCGCGACAGCCTGTATGCGTTTATGCACATATAGATACAGGTATGCATTCATGTATGTCCGTACGCGACGTCTCTGATCGTAAAGATTCCAACTGGTCAAAGAATTTCCAGCTCGAGCCGCAGAGCCATTCATATGTGCAATGTGTATATGCATTGGGCAAACTGAAAGTGCATTTAAACTGGCACTACGTGCTCTACAATATATTCAAACAGGCACGACTTGTGTACAATGTCAAATTTGAATGTTAAGGTATTTGGTTGGTCGGTAAGTTGACGTTTGACTATGGGAGATATTGAATGGGATAGAAAAGCGTGATCAAAGGGAAGGCAAATGGTTGTTTAGGTAGCGGAGCTGCTTGATGAGTTTGTTTATGCGAGGCGTGATAAATTTGGGAATTTGAGAAATGGCTTCTCGCGTTCGGTGTGCCTGGGAGGACCTCAAATTTTCCAAAACAAAAATATCCTGAAGTGTGTCACTTTTGGGAGGCCAAATTTCACGAGCAATATCGACTTTTTTTATTTTTTATTACACGCTGCGTTTTTTGTCGGATTATTTTTTAAGCTCGATACGTTTCTCAAGGGATTCCGAGAGACGGTCAGTCACACTAGGAAACGATTTCTCGTCGCAATATAATTCCTGCACTCCATTACCTGGACCTGATGCTTTTTTTTTCTCATTTTTAGTTCGTGTTTATTTTCTTGCAACGCGCGTCGAGGGTGCCATTTACGATTGATGCGTCTCCGGACGTTTTCTAACTCCGGAATGCTTAGCGAGTATATTCCGCAACAAAAATTTACGTTTTAATCGATTTTTTCGAGTGACGTCACTCGATCGTACGATTTTTTCCTCTTGAGCTCGGATTCGTCGTTAATTTATCGGAATTTTTCAAATCCGTTCGGGATTTCAAGAAATTTACCAATTTTTAGGCCCTTAAGGGATTTTTATTACTGGAATTTCATCCAATTGGATAAAATGGCGACGAATGGACGCTCGCGAGATTTTTTGGAGCCAAAGGAGACAAGGATCTCGAAGGGATAGCCGCATTTTTTGCTGAGACTGTATGGACACGGGTATAGCGAGCTTAAGATACTTTGGCCAGGGACCTCCACAGTCGTAAAGTTATTGCTAATTCCACGGACAATGGGGAACAATGGTGAGCGTGAATGAGCGATAATCGATTCGATTGTCAATGAGTAGTGGAGGAGGAGACCTGGTTTTGGTCTTTTTGCAGGCATTTGCTTGCTACCGCGCCTCGCGCGCCATTTTGGTTGAGTCTTGGGCTCGCCATTTTATGAAGGTGCCGCGCGCGGGTACCTGGAGCGAGGCTTGAGTATTACGCTGAGGATCGCGCGTCGCCTTCGGTGATGGAAAACGTGCCATTTTTTTATGCGCTTTTTCACCCGCGGCCAGAGGCTATAGATTAATAGACGCGAGGGTTAGAACAGGAGAATATTTTTCCGAGTATACGAGCCGCTGAGCTTTACTGCGCTCCGAAATCCCATTAACGACTGAAAACAGCCGAGCTCTCGGTACTCGTAAAATTACATCGAGGAAAATCTTTTTTTTTATGTTTATCCGCACAGATTAGGACCCCGTGGAAAGGAGTGCTTAAAAAAAAATATTTCGGAAATTGTTGCCGCGTACTGACGCTCCGGAAAATCCGAGTCGAGGCTCGTTTTTTATTTCATTTTATATGCATTTTTTTTTGGTTTTTATGGCTCCCAAGAGCCTCGATGTGTCTCGCGATCTCCGGTCCCGAAATGAGCAAATATTTCGACACGAAATTGCCGGCCTCGGGGCCCTAAGAGGAACATTTTTTGGGGGAAAAAAAAAAAAAAAATTCTTGTAGACAACGTCGCTTTTTTTTTTGTATAATTGCATAAAAAATGGAACAGGATTCGTTGTGGGGAATCGATTTATGAAATGTATGAATATATAGATATATAAATTGGCTTTCAACGGGTGGTCCTAACGACGAGTATTCAGAGCGAGCCCGTTTGCTCACGTGACATGCAAAAATCACCCTTCAATCCCAGCGGTTCGTCCTCGAGATCGTTTCGATCTCTCGCTCCTCTGTCTCGAGACTACCAGAAAAAAAAGCTTCGATCTATCTTTCGGGCCGAAAAATGCATGCACCAAATGACGGCCCACAAAATGGCGCGGCCGACTGCGCAGCGAGGAAAAATCAACCCACCGAATAATTCCTGACAGGGGCCCCGGCGAACCCAACAACCAAACGTTTACCCTCGTTTTGCATAAACGCCGAGTCATGACACGGCCTCTCGCTAGCCCTAGGGTGTACCCTGCCCAACGATTCGGGGCTGGAAAGCCCATTGTTGACTTACCAACAAACGAGACCTATGAATCCTCCACTATCGGAATGCGCGCAGAAACCAAATACCATTTTGTCTTCCCAATATTAATCTCTCCTGTAATCTGCCATGAGAAATTATTTTATTCTATTTCTAAGGGACTAACGACTTTCCAATGCTGTCACGACGTCCTGAACCCTTCATACGATCTCGTCGATCAAAAATCACATCGTCACCGAATCGAAATAATTCTCGACCCCAAAAAATCCTCAAAGTATCGATTTTTTTCGTTTTCCCTTCAATTCTTCTAGAAAATTTGTTTTCTTATTTTTCGTCCTTCCTTGAAAAGAAAATTTAGTTGGGAATAAAATCGATATTTTGTTGAATACGTTCGACTAAACGTTTTTTTTGAAAAATCACGAAAATTTTGTCATTGCAGCGCGAAGTATTGAAGGAAGTTTCTTCCGAAAGTAAATTTTTGTCATCCCAATCGTGAATTTAGTTGAAAGTTTCGTTAGGAATGAAAAATATTGTAAAAATAGCGAAAATTTTGAAATTATGCAAAAATATTGAGTTTTACCATTTTCAACAAAATATCCACGTTTTTTTGACTTAATTTCATTACCAGCGTGCAATTTCTATTAGTTATAGATTGATTGTCCATGGGGAAGATGAGAAAAAATAAACAGTTCGTTCCTGCAAGAGGAATCGGGTGTAATGTGCAATTTAGTTGTTGTTGTTTTAAGAGTTTTTTTGTATTTTTCGTAGCGCAAAGAAGGGAGTAAGGCGAATGTAAGAAACGATGTGGATTCCGTGGATCGATCCGTCTGGAGTCGGTGATGAACGTGTCTACGGGGACCGAGGCGGAATGATGGTCCAGGATAAGAGAACGGAGGTGGATAAGTAGAGAGAGTTCTGAAGGAGGCACGAGAGCGAGAAAGGGGGGGGGGGGAGGGAGAGAGAAAAGGGCGAATAGGAAGAAAAAAAAAAGGGAGATACATGCGGCGAGAGGCAAAGAAGGTTGGGAGCGATAGCCATTTCGTGGATTAAGGACGTTCTATACCGGGCGGTCTCACGGTGAGCGAGCGCGGTAGGAGTCTAATAAGATGTAACTAAATTATGATTGGATTCATCATTGCTGCGCGAAACTGGTCTGAAATTGTCGATCCTCACGCGGAACCGGTAACCAACGCCGTCTTCAATCCTACCCTCATCGCCAATAGTTTCCATCCATCCTTCTCAGACCATATTCTATGCTTAATACTTAATACACTTAATGCACCGGAGATCCCGAATGAATTATACTCGATCGGGTAGAAATGCGAGCCACCGAGAAACCGAATTCGCATAATCAAAAAAATACGAAAAAGTGACTAAAAAAAAAAACGAAAACGAACGACGAAAGAAAGACCGAAAAATTACGAAAAAAAATGCAATCGAAAAAGAGCCAGAAACTGAAAAAAAAAAGTAAAAAAAAAAAAAATCAAATTTGTTAAATCAACAAGATTCCCGTACCGATCGATTATTTCTCCGTGTCCACACCAAAGAAACGGAAAGTTTACTTAATTTTCAAACTTTCGTCCAAAATGGCTCAGCTCGTTAAAAAAAATGCGATGAAAAATATTTAGACGTATGAAAAAATAATGTAACCGATGTTGAAGGGCCCGAGGCATTATTCTGACGGCAAAATAAACGAGGATAATAGCAAATTGTTGTACGAGTTCTCGTGCCAAGTGTACCTGTCACACTGAGCGATGTTTTCACAATCCTATTTCCTTCGGGCGTTTCTTCGTTTCTAACTGTCTTTCCTGACCGCTTAGAAGCTTTTATCCGTAAATGTGTACGCGAGCGAGATTCTCTACGAAATGTATATGCAATATCTGTACATAGGTACACTTGTTTTTAACGGCGGCTTAACCAATCGGTAAATCTGTAATAAACTTTATTACAAAATATCTAATATCGTGATTTTCATGCGCACAATTATCCATATATATGTTTATATATTATATATATAAATATATATTTGTGTGCGTGTGTTTGTATACAGAGAGGCCAAGTTAACGTTTTCCACTATATCCTCGAGTATATAATACGCGTGACACATGACCCAAGGTGAATAAAGTGCCAAGAATACGCATTTCTATCTATACTCTCCACACAAATACATATTCTCAATTTTAATGTGTGCCCATGTTCTCTATTCGTGCGTGTACGTTTATTCGGATGTGGTAAGTTTAGAGAAAGATCGGGAGGATTAAAGCTCACAGGAGTGTGGCGAACATACGAGATTCTTTGCTCTCACGCACCCACGCGACCTTTCCTCGCGTTATATTGCTCACATGCGTCCACTGGTCCTCATCTTCGTGGGATAAGACACACCGAGACTCGTCTCGTTTCATCGCACCAAACAACTCGCCTACCAACCTCCACGTGCATTTCAAATCTCTTACAAATCCATCCCCAATCATCACATATACTCATCGGAATTTACTGTGACGCCATTACCAATCAACCCAATGCTAAATTCACCGAGCCTAATTACCCACCTTCTCAAATAGATCGAGATATTAATGAACCTTTTATGTCCATTTTATCGATTATTTACGGCAATCTCCTCATCAACGGCTTCAAGAAATACAAATATTTATTCCATCCCAGTCATATCATTTCCATGCACATCGAATCTTTTTATTCATTTTTGTTTTTCTATCACCATTTTTCGAGTTTCCTTATCGATCGGATCGAGATCTTTCTCGCTCTCTCGTTTCCTCACTTTTACGCTCTTTACCATATTTACCAATAGATATTTATCTTGTTTTGCCTTTAATTCTTATCGAAAGTTCGATCATTCTTTTCAATTCGGTGGAAAGAATTCTTTTTTTTTTTTAATTAATTCCAGAAATTGGATGATTGCAACAAAAAATATTGTGGAAAGTTTCTTCGGAAGTAAATTTTTGTCATTCCAATCGTAAATTTCGATGACAATTCCATTCGAAAGCAAATTCAGTGGCAAAAAGTAATGAAAATTTTGAAATTAGCCAAAAAATATTGCGCAAATAATTATCGCGAAAAAAATAATGATTTAAAAACAAATAATGGAAAAAAAAACGGGTTCGCTACAAAATTTTCACGATTTTGAATAAAACTCACGACGAATCTTTCGAGAAAATGAATTTTTATTAATTGTAACGAATTAGCCTTTGTTTATTTCTGGGCGAAGCTAGCGATGAGCGGTGAGATTTGACAAAGCGAGTAGACCGCTTGGAATAACGAAGACTTAGTCAGAGGAGCGTTGGACATAAATGGGTATTATTTTAATGATTTAAAAAAATACAGAACGTACGTAACGTTCTGGTTCTTCGAAAGTCGAAGAAATATGTTGGGTGGAGAGGAGGTGAGGGGCCACCCATAAGAGAAGCATTTCTTCATGGACACATGGCGGTGGTTCACGTACTCGAAGTCAACAACAATGAAGTTAAGTGCGCAGGCGCGGAGGAGAGAGAAAAAATGTACAAGGCGTAGATATGCGCGAGCACGTGCGAATAATCAGGCGTGGCTAACGGTTTAACGAGTCTGCAACAGGCGTTAGAAGACTCACGCACAATCGCGTGTATTTCTTCTTTTTTTGTTTGTTGCTGCTTCCCCTTAACCGTACACGCAAAAGTTTCACTTCCTACGAAATGCACTTTGCGCGCACTCTGTAGACTGCACACATCTGCATTCTCAGTCTCCGATAAGGGGACAATAATCCACGGGCAAGTGTTTACAGTTGAGGCGTGTACTTCGCTCGAAATGCCAGCGGTTAATGTTTTTCAATTTTTCTTCGAAGCTCAAATCATTTTGTAACTTTAACTCTAATCTTTCGAGTAAACAAACCATTTTTTCTTTGTTTCTTTTTTTCAATAAACTCTGCGCCCTTTCGGAGGGTCAAACACAGAGGTTAAGGGGGGATAAGAGAGCAGCGAAACGGTCCAGGCTGGAAGAGCACGAAAAGGAGTCTTGCTCCAGAATCGTGAGTCACTGGGATCCTCGGTCGTGCATCTAATAAGTACTCACTCGAGCCCTCGGACTTCGTCCTGCTCTCTTTTTTCTTCTTTTTTCTTTATTCATTTATTTCCTCCCCGTTGCTTCGCTCTTTCCATCCAATTTTTTCTTCCTCCCCTTGACCGCACCATCATTTTCTTTCCTGTCGGTCTCCGCGGCACAAAAATTCGGTTCCATGTGGGAGGCGATTATTACCATCATCCACAGAGCCCGGTCCATCGCACCACCGTATCAACTATTCTCTTACTCTCTCCCTCTCTCCCATCCCCTTTAAATCGCTCGTTTTTTTCAGGAGCTGATTGAGATCACTCGCCGTTCTTTGCCGAACAACGTTCGCTCTCTCCGAGAAACCTAATCAGATCAATCAGAGAAAAGGATCGTGCATTGCAACACAAAGAAAACATTTTGCTCTCCCTTCACCCATGCAGCTCTATATGAATATGATCGTGAGTTCAATTAAGGAATCGATTTTCAATGGACTCGGTTTTCGGACGATCTATAGCCCACAGTGTCTCGAACACTGTGCCCTGCAACTTTTCTCGTTTCGAGCTCCGGAGGCTCTATTTTTTTTATTATTTTATTCTATTTTATTATTAACTTTTATTCATTCATTCATTTATCTATTTGTTTATTTATTTATCTATTTATTCAATCCATTTATAATTTATTATCCACCTATTTATGTATTTATTTTATTTTTTTTCATTTTTTTATCAAAAATTTGTTTTCTTCGCTCGAAAGTCTGACTCAAAAAATCCTCAAATATTACAATCCCAGGGGAAAACTTGGGATAATTTATCAATTATTTCGAAAGGCTCGTCCAGCCGGAAGTATCGTTTGGTTTTTTATGGAGTGGATATTCAGGGATTTCGTAAATAACCTTGCGAATGGGGCAACGCACTTAAAACCCTTTTTTTCCCGCGATACAAAAAACTTTTCGATGCTATCGGAAAAATCGAATCGTATTTTAATCCGAAACCGTTACACGCCGCAGAGTCAAGTGGATCTTCATTATATTTATGATTTCTTATGAGGCGCTAAAGCGACTACTTCTCGCGCTCGATTTTCTTCGTTCTAGTCAATTAACAAAGGAGTTAAGTGGTCGCTACGAGCTATGAGAGACTCGCTTAACGATCGCCTCTAACCACACTCACACCAACATGCACATCGGTCACTCACGTTCTCGTTCTTGGGCTTCCAATTAACTGCAATATAGACGAGCCACTTACAACGTTACTCTGTCCTCTTACGGACATGCACGATTCACCAAAAACTTTTATAGATAGAGCATCATAATAGGAAGCTTGGTATTAAATTTGGGGAATATCGATCGAACGGTTTAAATTTTATCATCTTTTGAATTTTACGAAAATTTGAGATTTTTGAAAAATCGTCCAACTCCATTGATTTCTCCAAAGTTTGTAAAATATTGTGTCTAAGTTTGTTTTGTTCACTTCGAATCGTTCCAAAAATTGCAATCAAAATCCTTTTCTACCTGCGAGACAAAAATCAAATTCCCAATGCACTGGCTCGGAGAACAAAGAAGAAAATAAACAAAGAAAGTCCGGAATTCGATCATTTAATGTTGGACGATTAAAAAAATGGCAATTAAAAGTCCCTCTCAAACTTTCACGTGTCATTATCGTTCCCTAAACCTTTTAGAGAAACATTAGATTGACCGGAGTGTACCGCCCGAAAATTGTACATATTCGTAGTCTATAATTTTATTTTTTACATGACGATAAGAAAAAAAAATTGAAGGAAAAGTTGATCGCAAGCATTTACGCGCCGATTATTATCTAAACGGTACAATAAAATATTTTCTTTGTACTAAATTGTCTGAACGCATACGATTCATGAGGAAATAATCTTTCGATAGAAAAAAAAAATTGAGGTCACGTGTGAGAAGTTCGCTCAGTTTCTCGACCAAGGAAATAATCTTCTCCGTAACTTGGATCAAAATAAAAACGCACGAATGTGCGTTTCCATCTATAAATGGAAACAAAACGAAACCAATAAGAAATCTATCGTGTGGCCTGTGTGTGTGTAGGTGTTTTGACTTCCTGTTCTAATGCCCAGAGCTTACGAGACCAAAATCATAGGAGGAGTCGTCAAAGACTGAACCACGAACATTTCTCGAGACCTCCATTATCTCTCTCTCTCTCTCTCTCTCTCTCTCTCAAGAAACAAAAAAACAACAAAAAAATACGAGAAAAGAAAAAAAGTTGAAGAAATGTCCGCCTAATCGCTCGTCGATCCAGAGCCTGCAATCATAATTTCGTTCCACTACGGATATGCCATTCTTCCGGACATGGACACGAGGTCCTCATTTTTATTTTTTTTATTTTAATGAATGACCAACAAGTTTGTCGATTGAAGTAAAAAAATTATTAATTTATTAATATTCAGTAATTTTATGGATTTATCGAAATAATAAAAAATGTAAACAGTTTTTTAAAAAAATCTGAACGAGAGCGGCGATCGAACTTCTGGTAAAATGGCTCATGCAGCTAAGCACCGCGGTTCAGTGCTTACGTGTGATTCTTGGCCCGCGAGCTCCGACTCATTTTGATTGATCAGGCAATATAGCCCGGTCACCCCCCGCGGCTCGTGCATTACACGTCCGACGTGGAAAAATTGCCAGATTGAGATGCACTCATTAATCCTCGCTGTATTATGCGCTATAGAGACTCCATTACATGTATATATATATATATAATGAATGAATGGCTGGGATAAGTGATCCGAGGATCTTGGTCCAAAATGGATCAGTGGTGAGAAAAATTTGCGAGGGTATAGCCAAAAAAAATGACAAAAAAGATTTAATAATAAAAAAATAAAAATAAAATTCACCAAGAAATTCGTAAAAAAAAAAAATTTCCTCATTTTCCATTGTTTATAAGTGCATATTGACGCAGGCCGAGGGTTCGAAGCTGAATGAAAGGCTGGACGTTGGAGGAGCAGGCTAGAGTTCTGCGAGTCTTAATATTGTCTGATTTATCTTGGCTGGGTGATGCACAAACCGCACCACCGCACAAGCACATGGGCGGGCCAATAAGTTTTTAAATAAGCATAACTTCTGGTTTTATGGGCGAAGCGAAGTGGGCCAGGGCGACGAAGACGACGAGAATTATTACGAAGGACAACAAAGAGAGGAGAAGGAAAAAGGGATTTAAGGACGAAGACGCCAGCAGGATCCAGCGTGAGCTCAGAGCAAAGTGTAGCGAACAACTTGTTTGCTTCTCATAATACGTTCAGCTTTCTCTCACACTCGTCCTCATCGAACATTTAATAAATTATTTTATTTCTCAACGGACACGATTTTTCCTTGTCCGACAATTATTAGCCCACAATAAATAATTCAAACTCTTGGATATCGTTACGTGGACGAAAAATTTGGATTTCAGATCATGGATCGCCGGCTTAGGTTTGTCGTTGGTCGTCGAACATTCAAGAAACGTTAAAAATCGTAATTTGCAGCGAAAAAATCTGAAAAAATGCCCAAACACTGTTGAGTACTTCAACTTTGAGGGCGCACGACGAAAACTGCAAAAAAAAAAGATAAATATTTTTTTTTCGTTGCCGAAAATCATCGACTCCAAAAAAAAAGAAAAGAAAAAATGGCTCGGGTCTCAGCGACCCACCATAAATGAATCGAATTAATGACCCGGAAGTAAGGAAGTTTGGAAATGAGAATTTTGGACACCCTGTATAGCGGAAGAGCGTAAAGAGGATGTCTGAGAGTGGAGTAAAAGCATTGTTCTAGTCAAGGACTGATGGACGAGTGTCGTTGGTTATATGACTAGCCTGGGGCATACGTCATCACGAGGAGCAGGTTGGTGGTGGTGGTGGTGGCAGGCAGAAGCAGTATTTCTAAAGTTTGATGGCGTCATCAAGAGTTGATGGATTTCCACATGGATTTGCCAAGGTCATTGAACCGGTGAGTATAAATGGTGGAATAGAAAAAATGCACTATTCGTTGATTATCGTAGAAGGAGAGAAGCCTCTGGCATTCGGGGCATAAATTAGTTTCCCGATGAAGTTAAAAAGCGTCGAAATGTTGCGGAAGGACGAGAGTCGTTTGTGAATAATAGTTGGAGGGTGGTTGAGATGTGCCGAAGAGGCAAGCAAGAAAAATGGCTCGGAGGACAAGTAGCTGCGGTGTCTGGAGACCACAGCGAAGCAACCGAAGTACGCGTGAGTGCGGTTAAAAAGGGCGGTACCTGTGGCAAACGGATATGGCACCCAATAAGCTTAAATCATGCGTCTGCCAAGAATTTTAGCGAAGGAACTTTGTGCAGCGTCGTCGTCGGGTAATGATCTCACGCGAGGAATATTCCGAGGATTGCAAGTCGCGAAACGACGTGGGAGAGAGAGTGCTCGACGATTTTTCTCACATTGCTCAAAACGCGAGCATATTCCGTGGGCTGATGTTCGCCGGGAGGATTCTCGCTTCCGGAGATTAGTGAGCCAGGAGACGGAGCATCAGAATGAAAGGCTTTGAAACGCAAATAGAGGAATAATGCGGCTGTGACGAAAAGTGTCGCGGAGAAAGTGAGAGTGAAAGCTTTTCCCTTCCGGTTCTGAAGCGACTGCTCTCCTCATGTTGATCCGCCGGGTACGCAATCGAGAGCAACGCCAAGTGACACTCCGACGTCTTTTTCCTTAATCCTAACTAATCGAGTCCAACGGTCGTAGCCATGGGAGATCGAAGCAAAGGGGGGAGGGAGAACCAGATCTAACGCTATAAGATCGGCAAGAATACGGGCCGAGTGTCGTTGCGATCGAGAAAGACAGATCGGCACCGAACGAACGAATCGCTTGGGAGATCCAAGACAAAAAAACGCTTCGAGGAGAAAGAGAGAATAATAGAGACTCGTCGCCAGGTGCCATGATCCGCTGCGGAAAGAGACAAGCCGTCGAAAAAGCAGTGCCTATCATTAGAGACTCTAAAAGACGTGACAAATGACAATCTGTCCTGGTTGTGAATGAACCAATGGCGCCCCCTATCGCTCCCCGCTCGTTTCTTTGCGGTCACATTGTCGTCCTCGTACAAGTCCTGCTCGCTCTCACACACACACACACACACACACGCAACTCATTTTCCCTTGCTCTTGAGCGAAGGCTTCTCACAGCAGAGTTTCAACCTCGCAGACCTTGACTTTGTAGTAGTCATCGTCGCTTTCGATGTGTATACGCGACCCTACAAACATTCCTTACTCTGCTGTGTTCGCTCTGTGAGAATCGTTATTCGTCACGGATCCTTTGGAATGTTTTGACGGCTGCTTGACGAGCGATTGTCCTTCGACTTTGACGCACTCGAGTCCTTTTTTCGCGGTGGTCCTTTCTTTCTTTCTCCCTGCCATGCGATTCGATTTACCTTTTAGTTTTTTTCACTCGCCGCGTACTTTTTGCCTTCGACATCGATGCTCTTTGCACCGGCTCTCTGTGGATCATGGACCAGAGGCTGCTTCATGGGCGATGAAGATTATTACACAATATTCCGATCTGTCGATCCTCCCGACCGAGCATCCGGTCGCCTGCTCGTTTTTTTTTTCCTCTGGAGCTGCCAACCGGAGCATCGGCAGGAATCCTGAAGCTTCCACGATTTCGTTGTAAGACACAGATCGGCACTAATCGTTCACGTTTTAGCCATAACAACTGATTCACCGGCTGTGCCAACTTCTTTACGACATTGTTCGCGTTCGGAAGGATCGCTATCTTTACCAGCCTCAGCGAAGCGATACCAAGACTGCTTCTGTCTCCTTACCACCGTTTTTGATGCCACGAGCTGGCTTCCCTTCGCCCTCCCAATCCTCGAACGACCATGTACTTTCCTGGCTATCGGTAACTGTGCTTTATCCTCTTAGTCCAATCAGACGTTTACAGAGGGCACTCACGTACCTAAGAAAAGCGAAAAGCAACGTTATTTGCGATCCTTGCTGTGCCAAATCCTCTCCTGCCTACGCGGATAACTGTTGCCTAAGATTCTTATCGTCTCGATGTATGAAGTCTTCTGTCTTATGGACCTTCGGCCATTCACTATCGCCCGAGATAAATATTGAAAATAGTGCCAAGGCCAAAACCTCCTCTCGTCGCTTCTAAATCACCACGCCGAGATCCTTAATCCATGCTGATTAATTAATTGCCCAGAAATCAATCGACTTCACGAGAAACGATCAACACCGCCAATAAAATTACGAGATTACGTGCGTTAATATTTTTATCCATTAACAACTCAACGCTGCATGGAAATTTCATAAATCACCGCCAAATTTTTACCCAGCAATTTATTTTCTTTTATTCGATCGAAGATGAAGCCAAAAAGTTGAAAGCTGATAATGAAATTTTGTCAAAAAACGTCAATATTTTGTTGAATACAAATTTTCTTCATAATTTCAGAATTTTTGTTATTTTGACAATATTTTTCATTTCTAACGGAATCGTTAGCAAAGTTTACGATTGAGATGACAAAAATTTACTTTCGGAAGAAACTTTATCCAATATTTCGCGCTGCAATGACAACATTTTTGTGCTTTTTCAAAGAAAACATTTAGTCGAACGTATCGAACAAAATATCGATCTTTTCCAGTAAAAGTTTATCTTTTCAGTGTGAAGCAAGTGCCTAGGAGAGCTCGTGGATTCGCTGGTAAAGCGTTAAGATCGAGATCCGATACAGGAACATGGTAAAGCCACTGGATACTTTGAGAAGTGCAAAGAGCTGAGATTTATGTTGAAACCCGGAAGGAGCTTTTTCCCCCATCGATATTCAGCGAAACTCAATTTTTTTTTTCACCTCAAACTTGTGAATCGTTGATTTGGTCGATTGGTCAATGGTTCGTCGTGCGAAAAGCGATCGAGACACGTCAATGTTTCTAATTTTCAAGGAGACAAACTTTTTCCAAGAGGTCCAGAGAGCGATAATCTTCGCTCGTCCCGATCGCATGCAGTCCTTCGTAAATCTTCTACATTTTGTACAATTTAACGTCATTTAGCAGGCAACAAATATTTTCCACAGGGGGATGTTCTCTTAAATTCAAATTCGGATAAATACAGAGTGCTATTTCTTTAGGCACGATCTCGAAGCGGGATTTCACATTTTCGTGGAGAATTATACGATCTGAAATGTTTCTAGGTATTCATTATAGCAACGTAGCTGCATTATTGACTATGCGTTCGAGCACACTCTCTTTTTCTCATACACACAATCCATATAGATAAGTACGAAGCCTGTCGTGTCAGAATCCATGAGTTACAACGTTGCAAATCCCGTTGCAAGCCCACAGTCAACTGGAGACTTCGCTGCTGATATAATACCAGTCATCAGTGACATTACCCCATATTCATTTGTTTCTTCTCATACTTTACCCATAAGTATCTGCACGGTGAGCCACACGGCCTATCCGCCGTTCACGAATACGTAAAAACGTATAGGGTGCCCTTAGAGAAATTTCCGAAAAGCCCAAAAAACAAAGAAAATCCAATAGTCACGATGCACATTTATTTTTTAAATGAATAATTCATTGTAATTAATTGAGGGGATTAATTCAATGAAATTTCATTTTATATTTGGATTCTCGAACAATTTCAGATTTCGATTCCCTTGACCTTTTTTTGTTAATGGTTTTTTGAGAATTTTAAGCGCGAATTTTCAACAAAATTTTTTAAGATTTTTATTTTTATCATTTTTTATTGAAAAAATACAATTCGCAGTTCACAGATACATACAAACTTATTGGGTGCCCTTGAAGATATTTCTGAAAAGCCAAAAGAAAAATAGAAAAATCGAGTCGTCACGATGGACATTTAATAATTATTTGTTTAATTAAAAAAATTCATTGTAACTAATTGGAGGGATTAATTGAATAAAATTTTATTTTTTATCTGGATGCTCGAAGAATTCAGGATTTCGATTCCCTAGACATGTTTTTCTGACTCGTTTTGTTTGTTTGTTTGTTTATTTTTTCTTCACAATTTTCATCGCAATTTCTTGACAAAATTTTTCATCATTTTTTTATTTTTTGTTGAAGAATCGAATTTTATTGGACGGTTTGATCCCGACACCCTGTATAGTCGGAATTTATATGTATATAGAAGTTGTGAGAGAGTGAACCGCGTGAGAAGTATCGCGGTATCGAGACCTACGATCTTTTATACTCTGAGCTCTGTCTACTATCGATCTAACGGTTAATCGACCCCACGCAGACTCCGGGGCGAGATAGATTCACGCGTTAGCTGACGATCATCAATATCTTACGTATGTATAATAATGCATATGTATATATAGGAGTGATTTTTCTAACACGTTCTATTGTGACCGAAACGTTTAGACACGCATCTCAAATTCATTAGACATAGAGATCGGAGCGTGTAAAATACGAGATGCTCGTACGAGCTCTTGGATCGTGCCTTATAAGTTCATCTCATTCATGCAGCTCTATCGTCATCTCTGTTGTTCTTTGCTATACGCCAGTCAATTGATTATCGCCGATGAATCGATCCCTAATGAAACTCATTTTTTGTCAATTAATTATCTCGCACTGGCGCGCTCAAGATCCCAATCGAACAGGCGTCAACGGCGTCGTTTATCGATCTCGAAAAAATCGACCTCGACGTAGGCGGTCCCGAGTGGACTCATTAAATTCATTTTTTTCTTCACTACCTTTCCAGATCGATTTTTATACGAAAATACTTTGTCCTCCTTTTGAATCTTCACCATACACTTAATTGATACATCGCCTTGTAATTTATAACTGTTTATTTCTTTGGCCTAATTTTTTGGGGAGTCACTCTGTTTCGAAAGGAAATTTTGTTTTTCACCGTGTTCGGGAATCCGGATCCCGCATTTCTATCGTCACTTTCGTAACGACCTTCCGAAGAATTTTATTATTTTATCGAATCGAAGATCGTCGTTGGAATTTTCATTCTACGGACACATCGGACGAATTAAGGAGCTTCGCTACGTACGACAATATGATGAAATTTTAAGAAAATTTCGTGATAATATTCTTCAGCATCAAATACGATGAGACCATTTTTTTTTTCTATTTTTCGTCTCCATAGTTGTCGAATTATTTGAGTTTACACGTGCAAAAGATATTCCCATATATATATCCAGATCCTTTGCTTATCCATGTGAGCTCTAGTGTCCAATAACTCGAAAACTATGTAGAAGAAAATTTTTGAAAAAATTGTATATTTATATTTAATCCTGAAGAGTCTGCTCAGCAAATTTCATTAAATTTTAATAATTTCGAATTTTCCTATGCTTTAGTTTGACTTTTTGACGAGCAAGATCGATCCCCAAAAATTTACGAATCCATCCGTCGACCAGCATATCGTCCGGGGAGCCCCTGACTCTGCGGTAAGTGCGAGACTACGATGGCAAAGTGTGTACAGACGATCGATCACTCTCATTGTCGTCGACGTCGATCAGGCTGTTATTAGGATCGAAGCTCTGGGTCATGATGTCACTCAACACAAATATAAGCGTAGATTTCCTTGTTGACAGCTTCGAAGATGGTATCGACTATAATAATAATTCCCGAATGTTTACTGGCAATAAGCTCCAGACACGAGATTCACACTGGACCGTTTTTTTTCTTCCATTCAGAGACACACAAACGGTGTGGAAAAATTTCTTCCATCCGTGACGCAAACACGGATTAATACAAAATTGTCCATTCACCCTTATCTATCTCAATCGATTAGCGATCAGCCACGTCATCCATCTCCGAGACGAGGGGCGTCGATGATTGACCGGATCGAAAATATGGTTTATGGTAATTTTATAATGCTCCGGGTGAAACCATCTTCGTACTGGTCTGAGGCAAGGATGCTGAGTGAAAAAATGAAAAAAACATTTTTTTTTCGATCGCAATTGAGGCCCCGAGACCCAAATTTTTGCATTTTTTCGAAATTTTTCCATTTAATCGAGTTTTCACGACGAAATATCGACCGAATGTTACTTCAGCGTACACCATTCTCTTCGTTATGAAAAAACGAAGAGAATGATGTGTAGAAAAGTTAGATTATCTTGGACGGGGCACGTTTTATGACGGAGAGAACATTTGGATCGTAGTGACCCCACTGTAGGGCCTGCCGCGCAGAAAAAATATCTTAGAGAACGAGGATAACCTTGTGTTCCGATGAACATTAAACTGATTTATAAATCTACGGACTTTGTACGCTGGCAAAAAGTAAAGTGTTTGAAAAAAAAAATATATCAATCCGAAATGTGACACATCGAGGCGAGCATCTCAAAAGCACCTTCAACGATTTTTTGCTTTGTATAATAAATGAAATAATAAATACACTAGTTGAGTTTGAATCGAGATCCATGTGTGCCGGGACGTACGTAATATCTGGAGGGTAAATGACGGGCCGAGCAAATCAATGCTCGTCGACAACGTACCATTAAATTGTACTTAGGATCAAAGCCTTCGCAGAACTCTTAGAAAATCTAGTTCAGACCATCACTGAGTGATCTATTTTTTGTCGATCCTCGTTTCTTTAACTCTTCTCTATATTTTGTTACTTAAGGAGAAGAAGAGAAAGAGAACGAGAGGGAGAGAGTTTCTATGCCTGGAGAAAAAAAAATATCATTTTTCTTCGGGCCCAGAAAAAGAATTGACCATGACGAAATGAAAAAAATTCAACTTTTGTGGTTTTATTTTTGTTTGACGTTTTTCATCAATATTTTGAAGGACAACTCATTATTTTAAGTATAAAAATTCATATCTCTGGCATCGGAACCTGCGACGACAAAAAGTCACGTATAATTATTAATTGGACAATAAATTTGCGGCAGAGAAAAAAAAAAAAATGGAGAGTAAAGCGAATTGGCGGCGGAGGTTCTACGACTCCCCGGGCAAACGATAGTTGATGGAACTTTTGGACAGGAGTATATATCCCGTACCTTTTTTTCTCTTCGCGGCAACAAGGCTCCTCGATCGTCCTAAGATTGATCATTTCGTGCTCAGTGCGTACTTTGTCAAGATAGCGACGTAAGTGTAGCAGAAGAGAGAAGGAGCGAGCGCGACAGAGAAAAAGACTTTGCTCTATCAATGCTCAGGTCATTACATCTTGCCTATATGTGTGACTAATGATCGGGCCGCTACACCTCGTGGATCGCTTAAGTGTGTCGATCATCTCGTCCTGGACCCTGGTCTTTTCGGCCTTATGAATCTTTGAGATCACGAAAGTCGCGCTCTAAACTTTGAAACTTTTTCTAATTTTCGTCTCACCGATCAATTTTTTTCATTCAAATTCTAGTTAAATTCGAATTAAGGGACTTTTTGCTGTGAGCGCAAAATTTAAATAGAGCGATAAACTCGAGGGTGATGGAAAATGTTTCGAAAATTAATTTTCAATTAAATATTGATTTTTAATTAAAAATTTATTATTAACAATTGGTCGTTCGCCATAACGTTGTCCTTCGAGGATGGCGAGAGATCTTTAGGTACTTTTTTTTTCCTATACCTCAGTTCGTCTCCGTCAGAGAGAGAGACAGAGAGAGAGACAGAGAGAGAAATATTCGTGGGCAGGACTTGCAAATGTTTCTGGAGAAGGGTCATGAGGCGTGGACGAGAGGATAGTTTGGTAGAAATAAGTAATGATTTGAAGAAGAGTGTCTATATGGGCTCGTGGTACGCTCAGTGAGAAAATACAATTGCGACAGTTTGGAGATTGCTCGACCAGTCGTAAATAAAAGTTGCGGCTTAAGGAGATTAGCGCTACCTAACCACGAAAGTTACCCTAACCTTTCTTACCCTTTATTGCACCTCGTTCTTTCTTCAACTTTGAAAAATTGTCCCAATACACAGACCGTCCGGAAAGTCCCTCGAGGGAGCAAATGGCCAGGGTTCAAATATAGTTTCCGATATATTTCCAGCCTGCTCGGAGCTCAGAAATGATTTTGTTATAGAACCAAAATATTGAAATACCAGTCAAAGCTTCTTGACATTTTTGTTTTTCAAGGAATCCACAATAAAATCTTATATAAAATGATATTCTGGTCGACTGTGGGGTGCTTTTGATTTTTTTTCAGAGCCATTTTTGCCTAAAATAATATTATATAATTTTTTGGTTTTCATTTTAATTTTTAATTTTTTCTCTAATTTTCCTTGTAATTAAAAAAAAAAAGTTATTTAATTATATATATATTTTTTTTTATCTACAATTTATAATTTATATTTTTTCATAATATCATATGATAATAATATATAAATATTTAAATAATAGTAGGACGAAGGGAAGAATGGCTACAGAAATTTCTGGTGAGATTTAGAGAATTACAATGCAATGGTTGGGCACCTTTTGGGAGTTTTGGTATGGATTCGAGTTGAAAGTGCTCGGTCGATGGTGTGGGCAATGTGCGCCTCTGTTTCCAAGGCCTGGAATTGTTTAATCTTAACCGGGGCTTTTTTCATCAGTGTCGATTCTTTTCTGGTACTTGTAAAGCATTTACCAGGATAAAGCCATTTTTTGGATGTGCTTAGATGCCTGCAAATGCGACAATGCCGCAGTGGCACAAGGGCAAAGTAGGACACGCCCTCTTTTCACTGATTTTTCTTGTTCGCTTCTGTGTTTGAGGAAAACGGGTCCAGCGGTGAATAAGAAAGGGGCCAAAGGTGGATGAATATTATTCCTCTGCTCTTTCGACTGTCCGACAAATCCACGATGATTAACGAGCCACTCTGAACTCCAGGAGCGACGTGTCTTGTTCCAATCTCATTGTACCCTTGTCTTCCAACAATAACCACTCTGGAATTCGTTATAAAAGTTCTACGCTCGTTCCGAACTGAATCTCGTCGATCGAGAGATTCTTTTCGAAGAAATTCTTTTTTTTTCTCGCTCTGTGTATCGGGCAATTGGATGCACGATCCAAAACGACCAAGCTCATCCTTCGAGGAGACTGGGTTTCAAATTTTTTCTTTAAAAAATATTAAAAAAAAAGCTCGAAAAATATACGATCGCTTTGAATTTGATTGAAAATTTGTGTCTTCTAAAAATTAAATATTAAAATATATGGTGTGACTCGGTTGTTACGAAAAACGACGCTGCTGACCGCGGCTTCTCACTCCCCGGCACGCCAAGGCATTTCGTCCTGGCTAACAGCCGCGATTTACGAGCGATACCAATTTTTTTTATAGCCCACCCTGTTCCCGTGAGATTTCACGACATTTTAAAGATTCCAAAACACGAAGCCTCCCGAACTTTATTCGTGCACATTCTTGTTGCCGTTAATAAAAATAAAAAAGAAATGACTCTCATGTGTGAGAGCCAGGAACTGTCCTTGATTATTCCGAATGGTTTCGTACCCATTTTTGGTCAACCCGCTTGCGAGGTGAATTAATAGAATCCTAATATGAATATTGCGTGACACGTTTCTGCCCTAAACTTTATATTACAATTGTTTAATTATTAAACAACTATTTTAACGACTAATAAAAAGTCCCTTGAGTCTCCATGATCGGTCGAATTTAACGAAAATCTGTGATGAAAAAAAAAAATTTCGAACCGCATTAATTTGTGCAAATTTTCGTTTATTCGATTGACATTGATTGACGTAGATCGGTCGAGGAGGAATTTAATAATTTGTCAAAATGTTTAGAGCGATGATCCGGAGTAAATATTTGAATTGGATAGGATCGATTTAAGTCGTTGATAAGCATCGATTTCCGTTGATCCAAAGAGGCTCACGATCGAAAACATAAATAGATGAAATCGATATGAAGGAATGGTAAGCGTACAAATTTGACGCCCTTTCGGAAGCCGATGACATAAATCCTCGGATGCTTTTCTCGTTTTAAATCCTCGGATACTTTATCTCCGAGACTTTGACCAGCAATCTGGTTAGCTCTCGGCTCGAGCGTCTAATCCTGAACGCGATTGACTGAACAGTTCCGAGCCGACCTGTCGTCGTTCTCGGCTCGGTATCGAAAAATTGTAGTTTTTTCCGCAAGACAGGAAAAAGGGACAATCGAGAGTACAAAACGATTTTGCATTCGAGAAGATCGCAGGGACAGGATCAACTTTTCCTCGATCCATTGCATATCGAAGTATCGCCTCGACCTCATCTCCGGCCTCGGACTCTCGGGGCTCTCTCCAGACAAAATTTAATCCCATTTTAAATGGATTTCCCGTACAATGCAAAGTTTCCGGACACTTTTCGAACGAGCTAAACGGGAGAGAAAAAAAAAGTGACAAAAACGAAATATAATGCGGAAAACGTGGGCGGCGCACTCGTAGACTCGGGATTACTCGCTAATCTCACGCTGAAAATCTTCCGTGTAGGTCAGCGTGAAATCGTCAATAACTCCGCAAACTTCACGGGACAGCCCGTTTCATCTGTGCAAATTCTTCATTTATTCTTTCCTCCCGTTTCCTCGAGTTATCTGTTTCTAATTCGAGAGTAAGTTCGAGTCAGTTTCACTTCCCAGCACCATGATCTTTTAATCTTTATGTTTGCAAGGCAAAATGAAGCGACGCTGTCGCATTTACGAACCGCGGTTTCCCGCCGAACATGGGGCATCCCTTTTAAATTCAATCGAAATTAGTACTTGGGCTTTTCAAAACTTAGTATTTCTCCTATTAATGCATGAAATTAATCTTGGAACCATACTTTTTAGGGCTAAAATATCCCGAGTAATCGATTGCAATGATTTTGAAAATTGAAAAATGACATTTTGTCATCGAAAAATAGTCAAATTGAATAAAAAAAATTTTGAAAACCTGGTAAACTTGAAATTTTCGAGGCTGCAAATTTTCACCAGTGTGGCGTCCACGGGCTAACGGGCAAATAATCAAATTTCAACATTCACAACAATTCCCGTAATTTTTGTTTTTTTTCTAAATCGTGAAAATTCGAATTTTTCTACCTTTTGATTGAGCAGTCAATGATTTCCGGTTGTGATCCGTACCGAATCTTTTAGTGTCGTGTCGAGTGTAAATTGGGCACGTGTTCATAACCAATTGACTCGAATGGCTGTTACAAAGTAATGATTCGTGAACATATAAACAGTTGGCCGGGTTAATGATTGAGGATACGAACAGGTGAGTACGAAACCGTGTTTACCTTTGAGCTGCGATTCTCTATTATCGAGAAAAAGGGGCATTAGTCACAAAAAGCATTAATTACCGGTCTATATATGTGTTTGCACTGGATGCACTCAAGGCACTTGCAGGAAGTAATTATCCTGTTCCTTACGGCCTCGCCAAAGTGTGTACAAGTCTCGAGGAAGTATAAGAAAAAAAATGGCTACTGGAACGGGCAGGAAAATGCTTCCGGCAATATGACAGCCTTCCAGCGGTTCTTTGGGCCCCGGAATCTCCGTTAAAAACTCGAAAACATTGCAACTTCCGGTTTTAGCGTTTTTCGCAACATTTTTACGATCTTTGGAATAAAAAATGGGGCTCTCTGTTTTGTGGTTTATAAATGTCAATATCGGGAAGGAAATTCTTCGTAAATACGTCGAAATTTTGGGCTCCAAATGGGCCGGGAAATCGGCAGCTGCCGGAACTGCGTTCGATGTACCGTTTTGCTTGAAACGTTGGTGTGATAAAATCCTTAAGGACTGTCACGACAAATAATAAGAATATTATTGTTCCGGGTTTCGGAGTGTTTCAACCCTTTGGCAAGGACAATGGTCAGGGGCGTGTTCCTCGATCGTTAAATTTATGTGAGTGGTCTCGTTAAAGGGCCTCGAGAGACCTCCTAGAGTTTTCGTGGCCTGCCCCGAATTACTTAATTTACGATATACCGTATCGCGCACGCACTTGTTCTCCGCACAGTTTGGTGCAGTCCTCACTGCGTGCTCACGTGGGTCACCGCATCCTTTTCCCTGTAGTGCTGAAAAGACGACGGCAAATGCCTAATAAGAATCCTCCATAAATTTTACCGTTTTGTCCTCCACTTTTCCAAAGCCTCTATTCAAATGGTAATTCTTCAAATTTAGCCTCCTTACGGCAACCACGCGCCGTTACTGTATCGTAACGGTCAGCCAAAATTGCACCAAATGCACGATTTCTACCCTCCCCAATTATTTTGTTATCCACAATAATTTAACGAGCCCACTCTGACGCCTTTTTATTTTTTTACTATCCAAATCATCGATTTTCCTATTTTTACGATCGCGTTTTTGTTTCTTCTCCACGGGCCAATTTGCCCATGAATTACAACTTTTATCGAATGTTTAAAAAACTGGCTTTCCTGACTGATAAAAAAAATTTCCGTTGATTTCGTCAAGTTTTCCAGATTTTCGGCATCGAGTACGAAATTTACGACTTCAGTGCGAAAAATCCGATAAACGGAGTAAATTTTGTGGAAACTTGTGTCGCCAGAAGGAAATACGACGCTCTGGGCGAATAATTATACTTTTTGGTGCTCGAGATTGTCGAGAAAAAAAAAAACAAAATTCCGTTAAATTTGTTTAGTTATTTCTCAGATTTTTGCGATCGAGTACGAAATTTACGACATCAGTGGGGAAAAAGCGATAAAAGTAGTAAGTTTGGTGAAAATTAGTGTCATGGAGAACGTGTGTCTTTTGATTTTTTGGCAATGAAGAATATTTGTCGGTGATTGGTGTTTACCCAAGAAGGTGTTGTTACTCGGTGATGGGAGAGGGAGGCTCGCCGATAGCGAGGAATGAAAAGCGCGTTTAATTCGCGTCTTTGGGTGTCGTTAAAGCAGTTTTAGCTTGTCGCCTGATTTTTTAAATCGGCTCCGTTACACAGACCGGAAAGTTGAAACGGCGAGTTTATCCGATAAATGTCGATCGGAATGAGGCATTAAAAAAAAGGGCCACACTGTTGGAAAGAGGAGTCGTAAAGATTTGAGTGTGTGAGAGATCGTTTGGGTTTTTCGAGAGTTTTAAACAATTTACGAGATGAAATGTTCAGCAGTAATTCGGGGCTTTGGGGACTGGCTTGTATGAGTAATATGTTGAGTGATAAATAGATCCACTGACCGATTAAGTTGCCTCGATTTATAGCGAACTCGTTTTTTTAATCGGATCTCCTCATCGCGGAGATTCGCTTTAATTAATGGTGAGATTTATTTTTCGGCACATGGTCGAGCTGCTATTTAAAAAGCGCATGATTCGAGGTTAGAAAATATTTTTAAATCGATTCGTTGAGTTGTTATTGCATCAGATTTTTCCACTTACAGAAGAGGTTAATCATTCGAGCATCGCTGAATCCATTCATAGCGAGTTATCACCCCATCGATCGCAACGAAATGGCATTCGTTGCTGCGGAGCATCTGGTTCGCGATCCCCGAACTCTCTCGTTCAATACACAGCAGCATCATGAATTATCCAATAAATATCTCGACTATATAACGCGCGTTTGTATACGAAAAAAAAAAGAATGTTCTAACGGTGCGTGTGGAGTCGATCGGTCCACTCCCCCAATATTTTGACTAACGTGTCAACGAGCGCGCAGCCGCCATTTTCTATTGAATGTGCCCAGCAGCCTGGAAAGCCATTCGTTTAGCACTCTGTTAAAAGTCTCACCGCGAGTCCATGCGCAGATTTATCGAACATCATTTCCAGGAGCCATCTCCTCCGGAGCACTCTTTGACCCTTTTGACTCGCCCATTCTCGCGCGCGGTCAGATTTGTGGCTTTTTCGCGGCTTTGTCTATTTATTCCCTAGACTCTCTAGAAAATGGCCCTTGGCTCGTGATCGGGGCCCAAATTCCCGACTATTTTTCTTCACAATTACACGACTTTGTTCGCCATGATCACTCAACCGATAACTTTTTCCTCGCAATGGCCATTTATCGCACCAAACAAGTCGAGATCGAATATATTCGATCTCGACCCAACCGCAGCATCAATTGTCCCTCACCGATTATTCCCACGCACACAATGACGGCACACGTGTGCGCTCTTTGCCGCCCAAATAAACAAATAAACACACGAAAAAACTTCTCAATATAACTCGCACATTTTTTCGCTTTTGTGACTCAAATATTCATCATTCGGAGTTTTCTCAACATGAAAAAAGATGAGGATGAATATATTTCTCCACCCACTATTCTATATTTTTCCGCGTCATTTATCGATCCACTTTTATTTATTATTTCATAAAGTTTCGGAAAATAAAATTCGACGATATTTTTTAGCCTCGAACTGTTCGTATGAAATTAATGTTTTTTATTCTCTCGATTGTTGTCGTTCTACCATTTCCCGACAGGACTGGTAAGAATTGGAACGCTCGGATACGCCCGCAATATTTGTTTCAAAAATTATTTAAAAAATTTTTTTTTTTTTATAAATTACGAAAAATTGTTCAGTTTTTCGGTTCATTTCGTTTTATTACGAATAAGATCGACACGATTTTCATGCGTCCCAAACTCTCGACACGTAGAGCGAGAAGGAACTCTATTGAACATGCAAGGGGAAGGGGGACTCTGTTATACCTGCAGGATATTATTCATTGCATTGGCTGACCCTTGCGGTTGAGATCCAGAGACCTGAGAGCCTCTGCGAAGAAGGGTGGATTCTTTCCCCTCACGTGGGCTTGGATAAACAATGGAGATCGGTAATGATGGTCCTGAGGGTGGCAAACACAAAGACGTTTCAGCTTCCGGAACTTATTTGTTATTTATTTAAATCCTGCGACCAAATGTACACGAAATAGAGGGCGAATTTTTTTAAATTTATAGATACATTTTTTTCAATCCATTCCGATACTAAAAACTTGAATCGAATTCGGAATTCCAAAAAAAAAAGTGGAAAAAAAAATGTTTTGAAAAATTGGAAAAAAATTGGAAATTTTGTAAAAAATTCCAAACTTTTTTTCTTAACATGGGTAAACACACGCTGAAGCTTTTCAGTAGAGAAAGTTGGAAAAAATGTAAAAGTATTTATCAGAACGGGAAATGGAATGATACAGAGTCGAAGAATTTGTTGAATTCGAATTTTCGGATGAGAGATGTGAGAACTGCTCCGCGGCGGTCCAGACTTTTCTGTAATGAGGTAAATTATATACTCTACGCGTATGCCGCGATCGCAGGTTACACGCGTGGGTGGCGCGAGGTTCTCGACGACCGAATGTTGAATCCCGAGAAAAAAGGTGGATTAAAGAAAATGTGTAAAAAAAAACGTATCTCTGGGGAAGCAATGAGATTCACGAGAAAGAGGAAGACTCTGAGGAAAAGAGGTCTTTAAGGAGATATTAAATTTCCGTCGAGTGGACGGTCGCTTGGTAGTCGCGATATGCACCGAGTATAACAGCGGGATATCGGGTTTCAGGCGTGCCGTCTACGAGACCAACATTTTTCCATGCTTTATGAGAAATTTTATTCAACCACCTCCTTCCCCTTAATTCCGTTATACTATTTCGCGAACGCGCCATTTCCTGGTGGAACAAACAACTCTGACACCCTCGAAATGTGCATTTTGAGTAGTAACTTTATCGATAATTGTCTCCGCGACGAATCGCCACAAAAAGTTGATGAAAAAATAATGAACATACAATTTTTTTAACGACAATTTTTCTTTTTTTTTTCCTTCCTTCTTCTCTAACGTTGATAAATCGAGGAAGCAACGAATTTTCCCGCGGGCTTTTCGCAGCCCCACCCCAACCATAAGGAAGGACGATGCGGAAACGTTCGAGGTTGTAGTCAAATTTGCCACGCTCGATAATCCGGGCGTGCGTTTACTAAATGTGTGCCCATAGATTCAAACCGTACCCTCCAAATGACTTGGCACTCGGAGTCTCGTTAGCCTTATTCACTACAATTATTCACAGGCCCTGACTCTCAAGTGAAACTCTCAAAGTTAACATTGCAAATTGATAGCTCGGGTTCTTCATTTCATAGGAGAATAACAACAACAAAAACATCATGCGGTGATACAGAGTGTGGAACCTCTCGGGACCGGAACTAACCGACAGATGTCGAAATCTAGTTAGCGGCACATCGATGACACCAGCAGCTCTTTTTGTATATCGTTTTCGTCTCACATAATCGATCTCTTACATATTTTATTTCTTTTTAAATCAAATTCATCCACAAATCTGAACCACCGTATTTATGCCCCGGAACGTATACACTGGGTCGTCCCAAAGATCGAGCAGACGCTTCTATTCTCATTTCCCGAGTAATTCTCAAGTTTTCCTACGAATGAAAAAACCAAAATCAGAGTCCTGGAGGCCAAAATTTGAATCCACAATTTCAACAAATTTTGACAACTTTTTTATAAAGTAAAGAAGAAGCACAAACTTGGACACAATATTTGACAAAATTTGAAGAAATTAATGCGGTTAGACAATTGTTTGAAGAATGACATTTTTTCGTTAAATTCGGAAGATCATTAAATTTCCCAAAATCAATACCGACCTTCCTATTATCATTCTCTATTAATAAAAAAAGAATGAGCAATGAATCTCAAAGGAATAACGAAAATTTCGAAAAAATCGTGAGACTATGTGAATAAAAAATATGAAAAATGTCTTGATTACATTTCAGTGAATTTGGTCGTTTTTCCAGAATGAAAATGCGTTAAGGATCGACTGCATATGCCAACATCAATGAATTATTCAATTCCTCTGACAACAGTCTCGATTCGCTGCATCCGAGATGTGCAGGACACCCTTAATACATGTGTGCTTTGTACAGCCCATAGTAATACCGCGGCGTATATTTGATCGATGTCGATCCGCCACGCCGTGAATCGTGCTCATCAATACACTCGCACTCAGTTAGATGAAAATAAAAAAAGCGCGATTGGTTCTCGCGTATTATAGGCATAACCCGAGCCAACCTATGACCCGGGGATCGACGCAGGCGATTTTTCTTGAGTCGTTCTCATGAATAATCTCGCGTGACTGTAAACCGCTCCAGCTCTTAGCCCATCGAATAAAGTTGCGTACGCGTTCGATCGGTGCGCGGAGACTCGGATAAATGTTAGCGAGTATGCTCGCACGTCGAGGCGTCGCGACGATATTCCTCGGATCGTTCGCTTCGATTGAAACGGACGCAAGAGTTCGTGTGTGCGTGCTGGAATTATTGACACAGATTGGTTGTCAGTATTGAGGCGATTCCCGAACGGATTAGGCTCTAAAAAGCAACAAGCAAAGAAAAAATTCTGCACGAGAGATGGCGATCGTGGGTGATGGATCATTGGAATCTATTGGTATCCGCTTGGGCAGTCGCGAACACGAAAGTCCGTGTACCTGCAAACTGCAGTGCGAGCTCTTCTCACCGGACAGCAGCAAAAGCAGCAGCGAATACGTGAAGAGGTTTTGGTCCTCGAGGGACATAAAGCAGATTCGAGATACGCGAATGTTGCTTCCATAGTTCCCGTGGGGTCGAACCGACCACGAGAGAAACCGAGCGAGAGAGAGAGAGCTGCGAGGAGAGAACATCACTTTACCACGCAGCTCTTGGGAGGACTCTTGAGATCGGAGATTCGCCCACGCCCTGCACTCGCTGCTCCTCGCACATGCGAGTCCCTCGCCGCGCTAAATATGTTCGAAATAAAAAAATTAATAGCGCATTTTTCTAAGCGTGCGAGCCTCCATTTTTTTCATTTTTTTTTACCGTAAAAAATGTTAAAAAATCATTTTTATGTTTTGGAAGAAAAGAAGAGAGCAGTGCCGAGTCCGGAGAAGCGGAATTGGCAAGCAGATGCATTGTGACGGTTTGTAATGGTCCGCTGCAGGCGAAAAGTCAAGACTACGTCAACACAGTGGACCCTTCGGAGAAGCAATTGAAAATCGGTGAAAACATCGTTAGCCCACACAGTGACGAGCGGGGAAGTAAACTTTGCCGGGCACGCTCGAAAATTTTCTCTGCTTTTTCATCCGCTCTCGTCTATTTTTATATCCGAATGTCCCGTTGACGCTGAGCGCCGTGTGCGACGGCTTTTGGCAATGACAAATGATGCCAAATGTATAATGACGAGGAGCGAACGAGAGAGAGAAAGGAAACAAGCGAGAGGACAGGTCAGGGCGACGAGGAAAACGAAAGCCCGCATGGAACAGAGAGAGAGAGAGAGAGAGTGAGAGGCAGCGAGAAGGTCCGAAGACCCTGGGGGTCATCAAGTGTTGAATGGCCACTCGAGCAGGGTGACCGTATCCAAAGCATGTTTGCCCACAAAACGGTTCCGCTGCTCCACACCCATAAAGGGTCAACCACGACGCACCAAATTCAACATTTTTTCAGCATTTTCAAGTCCAACGAGAATTTGCGGTCCGGAGATCCTCCGGACTGGTCGTGGGTCCTCAAAAATATTCATTTACATTTTTCCATGCAGTGAACCTCATTTTTGAATGGGCCTGTACACTGAAAAGAACATTTCTTTAGAAAATATCGATATTTTGTTTGACACGTTCGACTAAACGTTTTTTTGTTGAAAAATCACAAAAATTTTAACATTGCAACGCGAAATATTGAAGAAAGTTTCGTCCGAAAGTAAATTTTTGACATGGCAATAGTAAATTTTGCCAACAGTTTCGTTTCGAATGAAAAACATTGTGAAAATAAAAAAAAAATTGTAAAATTATAAAAAAATGTTTAGTACAACATATTGAAGAAAATATTGACGTTTTTTGACAAAATTGAATTTTCAGTGCACGCTGGACTCGTACGTGCGCCTCATTATCGTAACTTTGCAAGCATTTTCCAAAGAGAATGGATTGTTGAATTGCTCGTATGAATAATTGATGTCAATTCATGTGCTAAGCGGAGAGGCGAACAAGGGCTGTGGTTACGAGGCTGTTGGAGTTGGTCAGGGTGTAAATTCAGGGAACAGGCATATGAATAATAAATAAAAAGACTGGGTCGATCACTCCCGGACGTGTGAATAAGTAACGAGACGTTTGTTTTGAGGTTAAACGATTGTGTTAAATTTGTTCTCGACCTCTTTTTCCGAAAATCATTATTCTCGAGCTCGAATCGAGTCTCTAGGCGAGTCGTAAAATGTGAGACGAGAGACGAGAAGCGCGTGGTTGTGCAAGAGCATCGAGGAGCTCGCGGCGCGAGTAACTAAGAAGAAGAAACCGTGTTTTCACCGGGCGCGCGGTCGATTCTTCGTGGTAACCTCTTTCGGGCCACCTACGTCCCTGTATTTCCACTAAAAAACTGTCACGCTTGCACAGCCTCGTTTCTCGCATCGCGACCATCTTAACCATCGGCCTTACCATAAAAAACAACGGTTTATTACGTTTTCGCGGATATTTTTGGAAGCGCCGCGATTGCGAGCGCAGTTGACCGGGAGCTCGTAACTTAATTACCAAATTTACGGGGTAAAACGTGCGCGGCAGCGTTTCGTTCGCTGGTCGTACCGAATTCATTATCGTATCTCCATTAAAATCTGCTCCTCCTTTTTTTGCCTCCTTTTTCCGCGGGGCCGCGAGCGGCGATTTGACTTCCGGCAAAGATATATATCCGAGTCTCTCGTGCCGGTCTCTCGGTCTCTCGACAGCTTTCTATTCCATTCGGATTTACCCGCGCCATCGAATCTAATCGCTCGAGCAAACACTCATCTCCATAAGACGCGAGAGATCTCTCGCGTTGGCGCGTGTGAAGAAAAAAAAATAAAACAAAAAATATATTCGACGCCCTTGGCAGCCATTTTTCTCCGCACTGACATAATCGCGGCTCCGCACTATGACTCGAATCCTCGCCGAGCGAGACCTTACGTTTTCCCGCTCGCATAATAAATATCAACTTCCCATATATATATATATATATATATATATATACATAACTGTAACGATTAATCGAGCACATAAATCTCGTTCAATTCCATGTCGCCGCACAAGTGAGAGACTCGCGTGCACCTCACCAAAGCGGCTCGATCTCGATCTCCTTGTCTCTCGCGAGAGAACCCGAAGAATGAGTTCATCTCTTTTCGGTGGCAGAATCGAGTTCATATTCGGCCCATCTGCCTGGAGTGAACATTTCTGCATCAACGAACGAGCACATTGGCCCAAAACGAGACTCAAGAGAAAAAAACTCTAAAGAAATGAAAAACAAGCGGTTCAACGCCTCACGAGGGTGGCGCTGCTCTCGAATCCTCTGCCCAGGATTTACACCCGGAGAACACGACCGCGAGAGAGCAACGGAGACAACCGACTACGCATCCTATACAGATCCGGATTAAGCACGGCCAATTGATCATGAATCTGCTAACGGCGCAACGCGCCTCTTCTATTTGTCCTATAATCCCCCTCCCTCCTCCTCCTCCTCCCCCCTCTGCGCTATTCCCCTTGATACTTTTATACTCGTGTTCACCGCTCACGTGAAAATTCCCGCGCGCAACATATATCCCAATAAATTCATAAATTCTCGAGCTATGAATAACGTCAGAAAATTACGTCCGCACGAATTCTTCAACTCTGAAAATGAAATTTCGTCAAAAAACGTCAATATTTTGTTGGATACGCCAAACTCAATATTTTTTCATTATTTCAAAATTCTCATCGTTTTGACTATATTTTTCATTCATAACGAAACTGTCAGCAAAGTTTACGATTGGACGGACAAAAATTTACTTTCGGAAGAAACTTTCTTCAATACTTCGCGCTGCATCGATCGTTTCCAACCAAATTTTCTTCTCAAGTGTACAGGTTTTCCAGCCTCATATCAAAACGACCAGAATCCCCAGAAAGATTTTACCTTTTCCCTGTCCGAGAGCATCGATTCTGCTCCGGAGATACTCGACTTTTGAATTTTTTTTCAAAAACACTCGATCCGCGTGTTCATTCGCCTGCTGATTTACTTTTTACGCTCCAAACGCCGAGATCTGGCAAGTAAAACCAATTTCTCAATGAAACGGACGAAAAAAATGGAGAATCCAGTGAACCATGTTCCGGAGCACGAAGACGAAGAAATTTGTTTTTTTTTTTCAATGATTTTTTTTATTCCATAAGAAATATCGAGATTAATCTGAAAAATATTCGAACCCAAAGATCTTGAATTTTTATGATATTATGAGAATAAAAAAGAAGTGGAATAAATTTATTTCGAACGTTAGAGCGAGTTTGGGATAATATATTGGGCCTTAAGGAATTACAGAAATCCGTGAATATTTGGAACGACGAAGAGAGGAGGAGAGATGAGTGAGAAGAAGAGCGGTTTTAGGGAAAGAGAGTGCTCGCTGTCGAAAAGGTCGACGATACAGCGGGTTCCGCAGAACGAGAATAAGAAGAAAAAGAAACCAGTTTTGTATGTATATCGTTTAATTTCTACGGGTGGACATCATCCTTAATTTACGACGTCGGTCCCTCGAGCGCGTTTCGACATTTTATTGGATCTATCCCGGTTTCTAAGTCCAACGGATCGTACACACGGATGTATCAATACATGCCAACGCGCACATTTATTTGAAGGTTTCTCGAGTCTCAGCAAGAATATCGATTTCGAAATCTACGAGAGATCTAATGGCTGCACGCGAGCTTAGAAAATGGGATGATGCCACCATCGCACGTATTACATTGTTCATCGAGGAGGATTAAATGGTTGGTCGAGTGCGCGCCAAGAGTTTAAAAAAAGATGGAAGGCTCGTGTGAGCCCGAAAAAAAATTCTTATAAAATTTCGATCGAAATTCGGATGCGCACAGTGCGGGTAATTCTGTACGGAATTGCAAATGGTTGTCGAAGGATTATGCCTAGTCCTTTCGAAATAATATTGGAAGCCTCGCGCCCGCTGGGCTCGATGCTAACGAACCAAAGCACGAAATTGGATCATGTCCGGTGAATACTCGAGGAGAAGATAATCCATCCAACCTTCGCCTGGCAGGAAGCGAAATTCGTTTGCAAACAATAGGTCAAGCTCGAGACGAGAAGTCTTAATGGCAAAGGAAAAATCAAGGATTACGATGAACCGTTAGAAAGGGTACGAGTAAAAATGAAAGGCGGGGCAGCACCGCATCGCAGCCTCGGTTGACACGTTGTGGAAATATGGCCACGAATCAACGACGAGACTCCAAAAGAGGAACATCGATTTATGATTTCTCTGAATAGAGCTCGGCTTAAGGGCCCAGTTACCAGTGATTTATTATTTTCCTCATCCATTCACCCTCACAACCAAAAAATAACACTTTGAACTAATTCTTTACTGATTCGCGGGATTGCTGAGCTCTTTGCTTGCCATAAACAATTGGCTTAACGTTACAAAGTCCGCGTAATACCTTGAGGCGTATGGGATTTATATTTTGAGAGGTTAATTGCGATTTCGAGGTTCCCTGACGATTTCGATGTCGAAAAACATTGGTAAGGATCGATTTTTCGTGGGGGAATAATTCGAGGAATAAAAATCGTAAAAATGGTGAAAAAAAAAATGATAAAATCGTTTCCTGTGGATCGATCGTGCGATTTTAATTACTCGCCGGAATGGGCGCGTGCTAGGGACCAGGGAACAGTCGCTTATGGAGCGACCAGCGGTCGAGGGCGCCCCGGAGGACTGCGCTGGGCCCTGAGTCGCCCGGATGATCGTTGAGAAGCGCGTCACGAGCCGAGCAACTCGAGCCCGTAATGGGCGTGACAGTTTCCCCCTAGCGTGGCCGTGGCTGAAGCTTCTAATTGGTCGGAAAGTCCTGCGGCTCGTTTTGCCATTGGAGCTGGAAGAATACGGGCGTTGACGAGGGGGCCGGCACGTTGGATCGTTCCCCACTCTTGTGACGTTAAGGTAGAGTGAGAAAAATCGGTACAGCAGGAGCACCGGCTGGAGGCACCTTCTCGCGGCACGGAGCAGAGCCCGCAATACCAACAGGTCGTGAATCGGTGAAGCGCTAGTCCTTTCCCGTCCATCGACGTGGCCGCACCGGTGTGTTCCTCGTGCAGCCACGATCGTATCACCAATCGATACGTGAATGCATACATTTTATATATTTTCTAATTACGCTTATGAGCGTAAAATTTATTCATTTTTTAAAAACCTTTTTCAACGATTTCTCCGACGCGATCGTTGTGGTGGAAAAAAAGAAAAAAAAAAAACAAAACATAACTAAACAAATTGATCTGTGTCGTGATCGATTTCGGAACGTTCGTTTTTTCGTGTTTTACTAATTTAACCGGTTGAACGAGCAGTTTGCAACGACCCGACACGAATATTCTCCACCGAGAATCACGCGAGTTTCGAATTACATTTATCTTCGATCGGTTTTAATCGTGAGACACCACGTGACCTGAGAATCATCATCAGATCTCACGAATAAGTGATCGGTAACTTGTGGAATCTTGAGCAATCGGTGGCACTCGGTGATAAGCTTCGCCGATTGAATCCTCAATCGATATGGTGTTGTTTATCGTGCTTTAGCGAACTTTTCGATCGTACTATCGATCGCACCATCGACAACGTCTCCCGCGAGATTTGTTCTTTTCTCTCATCCGAGAAACTAAATACCAATTGGAAAATACGTTTGAGTGTGACGTCGGACCTGTGTTAAGATTCTACTCTGCTGGGATAAATAACCTTTGCACAAGGTGAGTGTTTACGATTATCAATTTCATCGATCGAAAAGTCCGAAAAAGTGAGTTTTCCGGTTTCAATTATTAACTAGGCGTTCCATTGAAAATCGGAAAATTTCTCAATGCCGTTAATTCCACAGTCAATCTGACCGACGAACGTTTGAATGATAATCGCTTGTCCTCTCATTCAAATCTCTCGCGTGGAGTTTTGGAACGCGCGATCGTCGCACGCTGCTTGTTCGTGCGGCCGAGTCTCTCCTCCCACGGCATCGATAACGCGATTCCGTACTGTCGGCTGTCGCAAAACAATAAAAATCGAAAAAAAATACGGAACTTTGAAGAAAAAAAATTGTTTTTCTACGGCGGTTCGGGGTGAATCCAAATAAAATGAAATTTTAGCATTGCATAATAAAATTCATCGAGTTTCCGCAAAATTTTCGAATCGTCAGGTCGAATTTTTTGATCCAACTAAAAATGGCGTCTCGACATATTCTCCGGGTGAATCAAAAGATATCGCGGAACACACGTTAGGAGCGAAAAACTCACAACCGTTTGGCACTAAAGTTTTCGGGACGTGGTGTACTCCGCGCAGAGGCAAATTATGTTCATTTTTTGTTGTTGTTGTTTCGGCTCTCGACTCGAGATGCGGCCTGAATGTGGTTTAGGAAAAAAAAAAATACGATCGCCAAGGGTTGCGAACACGTGCGGTATTATTTCCTCGGAGGCACAGAGAATTGAGACTCTGTATGCATAGAGAGAGAGAG
Source organism: Campopleginae sp. 14b (assembly GCA_030522525.1). Taxonomy (NCBI): domain Eukaryota; kingdom Metazoa; phylum Arthropoda; class Insecta; order Hymenoptera; family Ichneumonidae; species Campopleginae sp. 14b. Next base: position 53,803 of record JAPYYS010000412.1, read on the forward strand.
AGAGAGAGAGAGAGAGAGAGAGAAATGGCGACGGTAGGAAAATGAAAACATAATATTGTCACCCCTCGGCGGTGGCCTTGTTGCTATAATATTTGCCTACGGAGGACAGTGGCGTAATTCGTCGTCACAATGGATCAAATACCGCATGCACACGAGTGACACGACGTCTCGGTTTGCTATGAATATACACACATGAGATGAAAAAAGAAAAAAAAGGCCCTTGCGGACTCCGCAACACTTGGCGACAGAGGCTACATAAATATATATGTATACAAAGCGCATGAAACGTAACAATTATTATGCATATGCCTGTTGCTTGGCTTCCCATGTCAAAATATATTTATTGGCCTGCTTCTCCTTTTATTATTTCTCGGTCCTTCACTCCTTCGAGTCTCGCCCTTCGCGACCCTTTTGCGCCTTCGGACCAATAAAAAGAGACGCGGTGTGTAATATAAATCGCAATTTTTGCTCGCGTCTCTTTTACTTCATTGCCGGGCAGAATAATCGTGAAATAATGATGAATAAGCAAAAAGTGACGTTTTGACTGAAAATTCGCGTCTTCGTCGTGTCTCTGGGCAAGACAGTGCGCCGCTGGATCAAAGGAAATAGTGCACTCGATTTCGGTGGAAAATGGACCGTTTGGTTCGCGAGATCGCGTCAGAGAGACGTGCGAAATAAATTTAATGGTTCTGGATGTATGTGCGGGTCTTTAAAGCCGTGGAGAAGGGAGCGAGGGGGGCACGGTACAGTCTCTGTGCATGTCCGGAGGCCCGGCTGGCTTCCCTTGTTCATATTTGCATATCAACCCCTGCTCGTAACGCCTCGGGTCGTAGCATCCGACTTAACGCCTTTTCGCCGATTGCGCCCTTTTGTGCAGCCGAACTTGGGCGAGCACGTTCCTTCCGTGTTTCGAACGTTCATCTCGGCCCGGAGATGACGATATGATGCCGAAGAAAAAACGACGCTGGGCCTTGTCGAATAATCGCAAAGAGAGAGCTACAGAAAAGGGAGAAAAGGAGCAAGGAGAAAGAGAACGAATGTCATTTCGAGGCTGCGAAGGGGTCAACGGATTCAAGACTCAATTGACGCTCGGAAACGGTACCCCTCGAGACATATTTCTCATGCGCGCGGCTACAGAAGAGTTACGTGAAAGAACAAAACTGTTGAGTCTCATTTTTAAAAGATACCATCTCTACGATATTATTCAATCTCGTACAATCCGAGCGAGTCCATTGCAGTCACGTACCGTTACATTGAAATCCTCTCAGCAACGTTTTTTCTTTTTTTTGTTGTTGTTGTACCATCAACCGGTTGAATCTTCAGTTCATTTTATTTCCCTGATTTCTGCTGATAATTCTAATCGCTCGCGCATCTTCTCGCCATGCCTTTCGTAACCTCATTTTTTCAAGTCTCATTGAAAATCTGCTCGTTTGGAATAAGTTCCGATGGTGAAATCTGACGACGCGCCCGCGCAATGTCTACGATGACACTGAGCTGCTCGCACACTCGGGAAAACCTCGTAACGGTCCACGCGCCCCGTTATCTTCGCTGCTTATCTCTCGTCGCCCTCTGCCACGCAACAGCCCATTTTGCTCTAAGCCCTTGTGCGACACGCGACCAACGAGGTGGACAATGCCCGAGCACTTTTCAGCTCCGATATGAGGCGCCGATAAACTTTTACTCGGAATGACGTGGACGCCGGTCGAACGAGCGCACGACGTCTCGACTTTTCTCGTAAGAAAGATCCGCCGGTCCATATCGAAGGCCCGGAAGATGCTGCGAATTGAAAAATAATGATAAATAAAATAAAATCAAGCTCCAGGGTTGTGCGGGTTTATTTGTCAATGTAAAATGTGCGTAACGAGCGAGAGAGATCCTCGCACCGATTTATAATGCCAGAAACATAAAGTGCAGCTGGCCGCGTCGACTCATTCAATTTATACGAATCTGAGGCAGAACGAATTGCAACCAAGACGTTATCCGGCAGACACACAGGGCACTTGAGACTTTTTTTTCCCACATCCACTTAAAGGGTTGCTTTTATTGATGTTTCGTTGTTCCGTCGGTTATACGAGACCCTTACATACTTTTACAACGATTCCCAACACTCCAAATGTCATGAGCTATTTGTTTGGCTGGCCGGATGTACAGTGTGTGACGAAAGTGGAGCTCGAGCCTTGGTACAAGCTTTGCTCGAGTAATTGATCGGTTGCTGGAGCATTTTCCTCTCTGTAAAATCATCGACCAAGGGCTGACCTGAAGTGTCGCCACCAATGGTAATCGCACAGCGGTTAAATCTCAAGATTGCTCGTTAAACGACTGCGCCGAGACGTGGCAATTGGCTGCTTCCGACTTCCGGCACATGGAGTACGTCCGTTCGGGATAACTCGAGTGGAATAGTAATGCGTGCGATATTGTAACGTGCCCTGAAAAAACTAGTGCGGGCTGTCCTGTTAAAAATCGAATCGGTCACGGCTCGAGGATTCGAACAATGTGACTCCGCGGTTAGGTTTGCGCGGCGTATCGCATTTGTAACTGCTGAGAGACTGAGAGAGAGAGAGAGAGAGTGCCGCGAGGCGTTATGATGGAAAACGATGGCAAAGCTCAAGTGTAGCGACGATCAGGGTGGCCTTTCGGGAGGTTCATCGTTTTTTTTCGACCTCGCACATTTCCTTATTTATTCCATCATTTAATTCTCTCATCTCTCTCTCTCTCTCTCTCGGGGACTCCTCGTCGGGGACTAAACTGTCGCGATAAATGATGCTATCCGGTTGAAGGTTATTAATTGTCTTTGACTGGCGAGGAGCGCATTGTCGGGATATGGCGAAAACATAAACCGAGTCAAGGCTCCCTTGCTCTCCTACCGCGAGAGAGCATCATTTTTCAAGGACTGTGAGGAGCGCGAAAGATGGGGACAGGAGGAAGATAGGAAAGCCTCAAAAATATGAAGAAAGAAACGCTTTGTCGTCGTCAAGGTAGAGCCAAGTGTGCGTGTGCGTGCGTGTGCGCGTGTGTGTCTTTGCGTTTGGATCGAGCGTGATCTCAAGAGCGTCCATCATCCATCAAGATGATCGTTAAAAACGCATCCACCGATACAAATTGCGCAGAGACCATGAGATCATTTGTACATTGGTGAATGAGTGTGTTCCTCTCCGTGTGCGTGTGTATTTTCGACAACTTTGCAAGCAGAACGAGTGGAACGACCGGCCTTCGTGTACATTTTACTTCCTTTTTCCCGTCTGTATCCTTTTTTCTCACATTTTCTGGGTTACCGAACAATCCCATATGGTCAGCTCGCTCTCTTCCTTCTTTTTTTCTCTCTTTTTATTTTCTCAAACATATTTCTGAGAGAAAGAATTTACCATTTTGTGTGCAGCTCAATTCGAACCTTTTTTTAACTCCGCGTGAATAGCCCCGCGTCGTCGTATCGAGTTTACGGTGTCGAGACGCGGATCCTCGTGACGTTCGCACTTTTACGACCGCCATGGAAAGTCGACCGCGTCTTTACTTTTTATTCCTTCTCTGCACTGCTCACTAAGTTTTTCGTCGAATTTCAACGAATAAAAAATCTCCAGGTTTTAAATAAACCGGAGCCGAATTGCAGTGACTAGGCGGTGACGTTTTCTCCGTGGCTTTTCCTTCTTTTTTTTCTTTTTTTCAAAATAGGTCGTCCACTTTCTGGACATTCCGTTTCCTTCTTCTTCGTTCCATTCAACCTTCCCGGGGGCCTCGTCAAGAATCGGGATCAATTATATTGGCCTGGACCACGCGGAGGCTTAAAGGAAGTCGAGATTGATCGATTATTTGTCAAGCGATCTATAAATCAATGTTGATGAATCGAGGATGCCCCACGAGAGAACAAAAACACAGCAGATCGATTCATACGTGCGAGACGAGCCAGCGAGTTTCTTCTTAACGATGAACTTTGTTGAGAGTTCACTTTGAGAGAGCCTGGGAAGAAGGAAAGATGAGAGACTCGAGTCGACGACTGTTGGGGGAGGATCGACACTCGACGAACTAATCCAGAGGCGCCAACAAGCCAGTCCTAATTTAAAGTTAATTAGCCTGACGATCGAGAGATCGGGATCCTTAACTCGCTCGCACGGACCTTTTCGTTTCCCCTCTCTTGTTCTTTCTCTCCACCGAATGCATAAATCACGACTTTACGAATGAATGAAAAAGAGAGAAAAAAAAGAAATGAATATTTCGCTTCCGTGATTTTTAGTCGTTACCGAATCGTCGATCGTCGACCCGTTGCGTAATAATCCGTTCTCTCATTTCACTTGCCACAATCCAGAGGCCGTTCCTAAAACTTTTAATGTCTTTTGAGCCTCCCGAATTTTTCCAAACCCGTTAACTGAAAATTCTTAGGTCCAACGAGTAAATAGAAGATTTTTAAGGATCCGACGTAGGAGAAAAAAAAAAGTGAGATAAAATCTGAAGCGTGTGCGTTGATTCTGTTGGTGGAAGTAGAAAAGAGCGTCGACAAGCTGTTTCGAAGGGGAAAGGAAAAAAAGTCATGGTGATGGAGCTTTGGAATGAGACGAAGGTAAAGGGTTGTCGAGGATCAGGATTGGGCCACGAAGAAAGTCATGCGGGAACGAGAAAAGTCATTACGACAGATAGTCGGAGATTCAGAGGGACGAATCTAACGAAATAGAAAGAGCGAGAGGGAGAAAAAGGGTCACTAAAGGGATAAACGTCGGACGGGACTCGAATTTAATGGTGCGTAAAGTGGAAGTAGGCTGCTGGATAGAGCCTGGTTCATCCTCGCCCTTTTCTCTCTCGCCCCGCAAGCCGCGGTGCCCTTACGAATATACAGTGTGTCCGAAAGTTGAGGGCACGAGATTTTGGGAATAATTTTATCGCCCGCATCCAAGAAGGGACTCGATGCTTCGATATCGCGAGCCCGATGCCACCCCATGGACCGTATTTCACGATAAAATGTATTGTCAGGATCCCGTCAAGATTCGAGAGCATGTCTCGTTGTTCCTGGAGTTGTATACCATCCGATGAGGAAGAGAGATCGAACGACGAGCCACTCGGGGCAAAGGGGAACGCTGAGCCCTTATTTATTTGCGCACGAGACCCATCGCGCCGAAGAAACTTGATATTCCGATACGGAATAAAGAGGAAACGTGCCCTGGAGCCGGATCCATCGACTTTATTAACAAGTGTCACGAAATATTGACTCGCTTAGAGGAAACAAGGGTACGCATCGTGACGATGAGTTTAATGCGACGACTCGATGCAGGTCCCTCGAGAAAAAAGGGTGACGCTGACGCACTGCTTGATCGATGCACGTCAAAAGTTAAGATCCACCATTTTTGAGATTACAATTCTGTGGACTCGAGACCTCGAGACAATGAATAAGGAAACGTTGAGTAATTGAAGAAAAAAAAATGAAAAAAAGCTGGACTCACGCATCCAAAACCGCAAAAGACTGGTTATTCATGTATCGCCGTGGGCTAATAACGTGCCTCGAATCGAGCACGTAACAATTATTCTTTTCCAGCATGTATTTTCTCCTTTCGTATTATTCTATCACCTAATCTTCGCAATCAGATTCCCGCGGTGACCTCTAACCAGGAAAGTACGAAAGAATGGCAAAACGTGCAAGTCTCGAATGTAGATTTAATGCCAAGATAGGGCTCACGTACATTCCTTGGTATTTTGTCTCTTCCCCGAAGTTTCGAAAGGCGATTAGTATTAATGATGATTCGGCTGATAAAAATTTAACAAGAAATATTTTAACTGCAATCTTCGTGTTTTTTTTTTCAACGGAGCAGTCGGTAAGCTGCGCGATTTGGTGGCGGAAACAAAAAGGTTCTGCCATTTTGTGCCTCATAAAATATAAGCTATTGAGCATTTTCCTCGATGCCGATGGAAAAATCAGAGGAATACGTAACAAAACATTTGTTTTTGCTTTCTCCGTCTATTTCGCTCGCGTCCGCCATGCCCGGAGCTCATCAACGCCAGGCAAGAGGGTCGCGGGCGTAAAACGATCCTCTCGCGTTAATCGTTCTTGCCGAGGGGATTTTTATATGCTACACAAGTAGAGCCAAGCAAAACAAAAGATAATTCGAGCGTTAACGAAGCTCAATGCGCGCATCAAGCCCGCGAACACTCGCTACGCTGTCGTTAAAATGGTCCACGAGCACGCGCGCTTTTACCAGCCATGCAACAACATATCCTCCGCGTCTTAGCTCCCTCGCGGACCAGTTCTTGACGCAATTATCTGTCCAAGTGTCCTATCGGTTCGAACCTCCTGAGGAGCTACGAGCTCTAATTATCCTCGTTTACAATTCTCGTTAAAATATCTCTCATGAACGCGAGCAAAAACGATCATTTTCTTGCGGCTAACTCTTCTCCCCATTCGGAGCTTCCGAGCCTCACACTGAAAAGGAAATTTTGTTCGAAAAAATCGACTGTTTTTTTGTTTTTTATACGATGAGATGTCGCTGAACTCTGACGCGGTTATATTTGTGTTGGTAAGCTCGTAAAGCAGGCCTCGATCCGAGGGTGAATCGGACGAGCTCTTATCTAGATTGTGGCCTAATTTTATTATTTGGGAGTGAAAAAAATGCGTAAACAAAGATGGAGAGGAAGAAAGATGAGAGAATGCGAGTGGCAGCGCCTCTAGAATCTTATACACATCCCCAAGACTGAAAAAATAAAATAAAATGGAAAAAAGGTATATTACAGTATTTTAACGCCTCGGCAGATGGTCGTGCCAGTGAGATAGCGCTGATTTATGGAACGGTATCGGACAATGGGTGGGGGAAAGAACTCGATACCTTCCAACGAGTTTCCGTTCGACTATACAGGGTGGCCCAGAGTTCGAAATTAATGATCTAATGCGAATGGTAAGGAGAAGAAATTTCGAGAGGAGAAAAAATTGGCAATTTTTTTTGATGGACCAAAACTTTGAAAATTGAAAATTTGTGGGCGAATTTTTCGGAGGGGAATTTTCCAAAATGCTTGACACCCAGAAACCTTGATCGGGAGTCAATTTTTCGAGCGATAAATTCTTCTAATTAAGCTCTACTTTTAAAACAGCCTGTATAAAGCGAATGGTTAGGCGACGCGATGTTTATGACGTGGATCGAGGCGGTGCGAGAAAAATATGGAGCCTAATGGTTTCTGGAGAGCGGTCTCTCTCCTCCGAAGCTTTGTTTCCTCGATGAGTGTGCCCTGGACCAGGTTGACTGGAATCGAAAGCCATTGGAGTAACGGCAAACGCTGGTCACCCATAAATGACTGTGGAATTCTGAGCGCGCCTTCGTTTTTCCTCCTTTTTATTTTGTTTTCTTCTCCACTCGCTCTCTCGCGTTCTCTCCGTCAACAATTCTCATCTTTCCGCGGGACTTTTCGTCTCCGCATGTGACGTTCGTGAACTCCCTCGATCCTTCCGCTCCACTTTGGAAACTCCCAATCGAGAGTAGAAACTCGTCGTCCAGAGAAAACGACCAGGAGGAGAAAAATTATATTCGTTTCGACGCACACGGGAGAACCCTCTCAAACGGGTTACCGGTTGACCTTCAAATTCTTTTTTCCTCTCGTCTCACAATATTTATTCAGAGCTGTAACATATCCTCTGATCGTCGTAACAGATAAATAAATAAAAATTCCTCAAAAACTTGAAAAAAAAGGAAAAAAAAGAGAAAAAAATAAATAAATAAATAAAAATCAACTAATGAGTGACTTTTTTGTGATTACAGATGAATCAGCAGTGCAAGGTTTGCGGAGAGCCTGCCGCAGGTTTCCATTTCGGAGCATTCACATGCGAGGGTTGCAAGGTAAATATCATGAATCATTAAACAAAATGAAATAAAAAAAACGTCGTGATTCCGGAAGCGAAACGAATTTCTGCATAATTTCGTTTTTTTTTGTTATTATTCAATTTTCTGTGACGTATTCGAAAAAGTTTAATTCCGGAAAATCGTGAATGGAAATCCTGAGATCGAGCATCGGGAGATTCCGGATAAAAATCAGAAAAAAAAAAAAAAAAAAAAAAAAAAAAAAAAAAAAAAAAAAAAAAAAAAAAAAAAAAAAAAAAAAACAAAAACAAAAAAAAACGGATTTATTGCAAATAAATAGCTTTGCACACATATATATAATTTAATTATTCGTATATATAGACGTATGAATGAATAAATTGCGGTGTTTATAATGGTAGAATATAATGTTAGTTTCTCGACGTGCACGGTCCGGAGAATTCCCCTGGGAACGTCAGGGCGATAGAAAAAAGATATTAATACGAGTAAATAAATGAAAATAAATAAAAAATAAAATAAAATAAAAAAAACAAGGAAGGAAAAAAACAGCGAACGAGTGAAATAATCCTAGACGCTAAAAAAGAAGGAGGAAGGGAAAAAAGAAACGAGAACGAATCCGTAAGTGGACTCGAAGCGAGAATCGACCGCGACTAATCGATTATACTCGATCGTTCCAGCGATTTGTTCATCGAACAGAAGAGGACAGAGCGTCTATGAGTTAGGGATTGCACACCGACACTATGTGTACTTACGTTTATTTATTTATATCCCGGGAGTCAATATTTATATGGGAAATTTTTTTTATAATTTTTTTTTTTTTTTTTTTTATCCCAACCATTAGCCTCTTCGATTCTGATGTACGAAAATTGATTTTTCACAAATTTCTGGCAAAAGGCTGGCGATTTCGCCGTGAACGCCATTCGCAATAGTTCGTGAATGAAAATTAGCGTAACTTTTGAAAATCAGATCACACACATGTTTATTCATAAATCAACACTTTTGCACCGCACTCTTTGCTCGATCTTTACCGTTCTCGTGTCGAAGCCACTTTCACGAATCCTTTCACCGTACCTTTGAACAGCAAACTGCACATAGAGAACACATTCGCACACTCACACACACACACCCACTGACGTCCACAGGGAAAAAAATGGTAATAGTTGATATTAAAATCGATATTAGGAACCGAAGTGTTCGTCATTCAATTCTATTAAGGAGGTTGGCTACATACGACAATATTATAAGAATTTAATTTAATTTGGTGATACTCGAAAACTATTTAGAAAAAAAAATCTTAAAAAATTTGTTAAATATTTAAAATAATAAAAATTTGGAAATCTTGACAATGAATTTCAAATAATAATTAAATATGAATAAATGAATTTTATTTTATACGACAATGTTGAAAAAAAATTTCATTCATATTTAATGAGCAATTTTTTTAGACTTTTCGGATAAAATAAAATGAAAATTTTCGAATTTCCCTATGAAAATCCACCGTCCCTAAGGTTGGTGCGCGTCGTTGAGCATTAAATAAATAAATTCCGATGACACTTTGCTGGCATCGAAATATTGGAGGGAAGAAAAATTGTCGCAGCGTTCGACCAAATTCACGAGGTTTAGTTGGAAAGTTACTAATTAATCAATTAGCATCTGCTCGTGCATGAATAATGGATAAGAGTAAAGAACAATAATTAAAGAAAAGTGAAGACTCCGTTAATTTTCATCGATTAAAAGATAAGAATGAAAAAATGCTGATAATAACTGTCGAAAGGAAATGACAGTGTAGGATCACGGGAGAGAAAAATGAGCAAATAGTAGAGGCGATTTGCTGTTATGTGCGGTAGGTTGTTATTTTGTGATCCCTCCGTTTTTCTTCTCCCTCTCTCGGTCTCTCTCACTTTCCATGTGCTCGCTCACCCAGGAAGTTGATAAAAAGCGCAATCTGGACGACCGGTTGCGAGCATCGTTCCGCAGGTATTACGACTATATGTATCGTCGAGTGTAGCAGCAGGTGCAGACTTTGCGAACCACGCTGACTATACTACGAACCACGTGCTCCTCCTTTCGCACAAGCCGGTGCGTTGTCATTTTTTTTTCTCTATTTTTATATTTATCGAATTATATTCGGTTTTCACGTCTTGGGGTGGATCGTGACTTGGAAAAGTTGAAAAAGAATTTTTAGAGACAAAAATACAAAATTTCGAGACTGGGAAAAAATGGGAAAAAAATTACGACATTTTTTTATTTCGGGGCAGAAAAATTCATATGGCTCTTCAATGGGATATTTTTTAATTAACTTAATTGGATGAGCGTCTTTTTACTTCATAAAGTTTCAACGTAAGTCGCTCGACAGTACAGAGGATGCGAATTTAACGTTTTGGACGCGGAGATACACTTTTTTTTATGGAAAATTAGTCGAATTCTCGTGACGTCGTTTCGTGGGGTTATTGACCTCAAATAATCCAGGTAAACATAGTAATAAAGTGTGACACACAGAGCCTCGGAAAGAGAAGCAAAGAGAGCGAGAGAGAGAGAGAGAGAGAGAGAGCAAGGGCGATTGAAGATCCGTGTGAGTCTGTTGATTCCTCTCTCACTGACATTCCTGGGGAGTGACCGGTGCTCCGGTCAGTAATTGGATCTCATTAAGCCAACAACAACGGCCGATAGCGATTATCCTAGTAATTCGTTAGTTTCGTCCTTTTTCTCATATTTTCTGTCTCCCCTTCCATCAACCTCGTGAAATGGACGCCAAGATTTTTATTTGTACGGCCAAATTTATTCTTTCTCCATTATTATTGAATCAATAAATTATTAAATTATTAAATTAATGATTTATTGGATGAAAAAATAATTTTTGAAATAAATAATAAACAAATAAATTTTTAAAATAAATAAAAATAAGTAAATTATTGAATAAATAATTTATTAAATCTGAAAAAAATGGATTTTGGAATTTTGAGAAAAAATCTGTCGGGTTAATTTTTGTTCGGTTTGGAATCCGTCGATTTTAGGCAACGTCGTTGGAGAGGAAAGAGCTAGAGCGAGATAAGGATAAAATGTAGATTTGTTTTCATTAAACGAAGTGGAGCTATAAAAAAGGCGTAAGGTTTTAGTGCGCGTGAATTTCGATCGAGTATAATTCCGGTTTTTAGTCGAATGTGTGTGTCGTTGTTATTTTTTCGTGTTATTGCCTCATTCATTCGGTGTCACGATGCTCTGTTTCCTCGGGTATGGGATCCCATAAATACGAGATTTCTCCCGGTCGGGCTTACCGTATCGGACACTCACACCCATCGACGTGTATACTATGTCTCGGTCTCTCGTTTTCCATCTCGTAAGCTTTCTCTCCTTCATTTAAAACGATTTTTTTTTTTTTTTTTTTTTTTTTTTTTTTTTTTTTTTTTT